>JABUQX010115340.1:15000-20000 GCA_015478945.1 Trachelipus rathkii | reverse complement strand
GGAGAGGTTGCGGCTAGGGAAGAAAGACAACAGACGTACCAACACTGTCCCTTGTTTTAGATCAGCTAGTAAAGACTGGAGTAAATCCACCGTGAGTTGCAGAATAAGATAAGAATGATGCCTTTAACAAGGCAACAGAGTGACTAGATTTGGTCAGAGAGGTCAGGACCAGGCAGATGATGGGATCAGGGAAGAGCCAAGGTGTATACCCTTCATCATAAGTGAACGCCAGCACCTTTTGCAAAGGGATGTTGAGGAAGATAATGATGTTATAAACTGTGTTTGCAAATGGCCAGTAAGGAGGATTCTAAGATGACGTAATAGGTCAAGCACGCGATGAGTAAGTCGTTTTCAGGAGTTAAATTTGCGATGCATATGTTAAGTGGTCATCTAAAATAATGAGTCCTAGAAGTTTGATTTGTGAAGTTACAGGAATGCGCGAATCATATAAGGTTACTTTCGCGGGAGGAAGGTGGCAGGTTCTTCGATTCCGTTTTTCCTAAAAAAAAGTACTGATGATGTGTTTTGTGGGTGAGAGATTTAAGCCATGGAGTTACCTCATTGTGAAATATTCTCAATATCTAGTTGAGGTTGCCGTTCAAGAAATGGCAGCCTGCCACCAGCATAAAGCGCAAGGTCATCAACATAAAGAGAAAAATTGACAGTCGCTGGGATAAAAGTAACGATGTCATTGAATCAGAGATCAAATAGTAATACACTTAGAACACTTCCATGCGGAAGGCCTTTATCCAGAGAAAAGTGGCGTGATAGAACAGAAGATCACCGAAACTTGATGGGTTTATTTGACAGAAGGCATTTAATATTAAGATCGAGCTGTCCTCGGAAACCGAGCGAAGAGAGTTTATGGATAACCCCAGTTTTCCACGCTGTGCCATAAGCTTTTGCAAGTTCAAAAAAGATACCAAGAACCATCCCACCAGTTGAGAAGGCTTCCCGGATGTCATGGTCCAGTTTTAAAAGGGATCCGCGATCGAACGATTTTTGTGGAAACCAAACTACTGGAAGTTTGAAAAATTCTGGCGATTCTCCAGAACAGGGAGAAGAAGGCCTGAAACCATTTTTTCCATTAATTTGTAGGTATGACAGGTCAGAGAAATTGATCTTTGGTTGTCTCCCAACTTCGGATACTTTCCAGGTTTCAGAATAAGGATTACAAAAGCTGTAGTCCAAATAGATAGAAAAGAGGATTCGATCCTGATTCTGTTATACAGATCCAGCAAAAATGCTGATGCAGAGTGGTGAATATGACGGAGCATTATGTAAAGAATCATGTCTGGGGCAAGGACACCGTCTTTGCTACTCGCCATTGCAGTTTGATACTCAGCAAATGTGAAAAATCGGTTATAGATATGATTTTCCCCTTTCGCTGTTGAAAAGCCTGACGGTTCAGTGTTAATTCTCCGTTTTTGAAAGGTTTCAGGATAGCGAAAAGAACTCGAGTGGCTAGCAAAACTATAACCTAATGCATCTACAACAGCTGCTGGAGCAGAGATCGTAACGGTTATGTCAGGCCCTTAACGGATGACTGTGGGTGAAAAATTGCTGGAGTGGCAATATATTTCTGTGCAACTTTCCAAACTGAAGAAAACGGAGTTATGGAGCTGACAGTCGAAGTATAAGTTCGAAAGTATTGTTTACGTGTTTGACCATTAATTCAATGAGATCTCGCCTCAGATGCTTTAAAGATAATCATGTTTGAGGTGGTGCAGATCTTATTGTATTGCCTATAGAGTTTTTTCTTCTCCTGGTTAGCTTCTGCACGCTCTTAGGACCAACAAGGGGTTGCCGAATGCCTATCAACTTCTGCTGCTGTGATGATAACTTGCTGGAAGAAGTTAAAGGCATCATCAACAGTCGGAAATCGCTTAATAAGAGGAGAGAGTGGGATGCTACAGCCTGATGAACAGGAGCCCACTCCGCTCGGTCATAACGCCAGCTGGAATTGGGTTTTAGCATTGGGCTCGGTGCAAGTTCATTTAAGGCTACTGGGTAATCGTTACTGCCGTATAAGTAATCAAAGCGGGGCCAGATGAAGCGATCCATAAGAGAATGGAAGCGAAAAGAAATATCTACAGGAAGAAGTGTGTGTATTTAAAGGTACATACACAGGGAGTCCTCTGTTAATGCATCCCACGGAAAAAGGGATTAGGAAATCAACCAGACTTAGACGAGGTGACGAAGATTGAAGTTTCCCATTATAACAACCGGAGTAAGGAGCTGCTTAAAAAGGTCAAATGGACAAATGGATACGTGCTGCCACTGCATGAAGTCTAGTTTGAAGAGAGACTGGAGAATAGGGGATAGACTTATGAATGAGAATTCCTGCGCCTCCTCTATCATTGTCATTTCTTTCTATAGAAGTTAGCGACGATTTGTATTCCGACGGTTGGAAGAAGTCGCGATAACATAGTTGAAGTTCCTGCAAACATATGCACTTTGGTGTACATATGTTAATTAGTTGAACAAGTTCTTCAAAATTAGAGTAGTAGTCACGACAATTCCATTGAAGGAAGGTGGCTATGCTATATTGTTATGAATATTATAAGGATAGTCTTTTTGAGACTATGTGGGATAATATTGGAGGTGGATACAGGTGGGGAAGAATGGCTGCGACGTGGGGACCGACAAGGAGGAGCAATAAATCCTCGTTGTAAGGAATAGTCGTACAACAGAGATTTTGGTTGTATGACCAATTTTTGCAGAGTTTTGAGTTTTCACAGGGAATTTGAAATTCTTCTCCACAGACTGCGAACATATCATGCGGTCTCCTCTACAGTATTTTCGGGAATGACCAAACCGCTGGCATTTAAAGCAACGTCTGGGTCGAAGAATATACGTACAAACACAATAGCTTATAAACCCAATTTTCAACTTAGTAGGTGGTAAGGATGGAAGGACTTCACCATGAATGCTAAGTAAGTTGAGTTCAACCAAATCCATGTTATTATGTGGACTTGGTTGGTAGTTGGAAGATCAACCAGGGTGTTTATGTTTGGGAATGGGAACGATATCAGTATCTGCCGAGCAAGCATATTCAGAAAAGTGTTGAGAATATGGAGCTGTTTCAATGGAAATGGGAGAGGAAGGTGTTTCCGAAAATGTGCCATCTTTTCGAGAGAGTGTTGGAGTTGCGGTATTGGGATCAGTTTCGTTGCGAAAGTCTGATGCTGGAGATTTTGTCAGTGAGTCATCAGGTGGGTTATTTTGGGAGACTGTACAAATTGAGTTAAGATTGGATATTTTTGAGTTCTCTTTCATGCCTCCAACAGATCCAGAACGCTTGGAGCGTTTGTGGTGCTTGCGTTGAGCGGTCTTAAATTCATCTCCCTCTTAAGCGCAAGAAGCATTAGAAAGAGAGTGAGTCATCACATCAGGCTCTATTTGGGAACTATAATCCATTTCATCCGCTAAGGCATAGAATCCTTTGAGAGTGCTGAGAAGAAAAATTCTTAGAAAAAGAAAAATTTTCAGGATTTGGAGTAATGGTAAAAGACAGATTAGGAGACAAAGACGAAGGCCTCCTACGTGATTTTGGTGAACTCATCGGAAGGGTATGGGGCAGAGTTTCTTGACAGGAAATGCTCTTCAAGATATGTGGAGGATGAACAGACTTTGTTTCGTTAGCGGTCAGTTGAAAGCTAGCACTTGGGGCAGGGCTATTGACGACATTTTTTGCGGGAGATTCTATTGAAGGCTGTATTTTGACTATTTGAATAGTCGGCAATATAGGCAGTGCAGGCGAGCAGGTTACAGTAACTGCTTGAGTCTCGCTGGGACTGGGGGGGAAGAGTTCTACTGGAATGGACTTGTGTCGGTGGGTTGACACGCGGAAATGGGGTGGCTACTAAAGTTGTAGCGTAGGATTGCCTTGATCTTGTAGGGTATTTGTCTTTGAGCTGGTGTCTGGCATCTCTCCTGCTCAATTTTTGTATGATACATAACTCTAAAACCTCCTGTCCAAACAGATAAGACGGGCATTTAAGGAATGAGACGCTCCTGGGTCCTCCCCAATTTTTGCAGAGTATTAAATTTTCACAGGGAATTTGAAATTCTTCTCCACAGACTGGACACATATCATGCGCCCTCCTCTACAGTATTTTCGGGAATGACCAAACCAATGGCATTTAAAGCAACGTCTGGGTCGAGGAATACACGTACAAACACTATAGCTTATAAACCCAATTTTCACCTTAGTAGGTGGTAAAGGTGTGTTAATGGTCAGCAATAAACGCGGATTTTGAGTGTCAGGCGAGTCCCGAGGTGGGAAAATCTGTAAACGTTAGTAACAGGAAATCTTTTCTGCTGTTGATTTCTTAGAATGACAGCAATATCTTCTTCTTTCTGTTTGGATGTGTTTCTTATTTCATCAGCACTGGAAATAAGAGGGATACTTCCGAGAGAAGTTAAGAATGACAAGATAGAACTTTGATTTCGGGTAGTAGCTTGAACGAGAAGGACCCATTCATCATTGACGTGACTATGGGGGGGGGGGTCTTCAACTCCTAAAGCTTTTTCAAGTGCATCGCTAAAAAAGATGGTTCTTTGCTCAGTAAGAGCCTTGGTGGTTATGGATCGCAATGAGTAATAAATAAATCGAAAATGTTGTGTCAGCTGGCAGTCCCAGAGGGGGAGCAACATATGGAGTAAACAATTGAGAACGACTATGACGGGGGTCACCTTTTCGGGGTTGCTCCGGCCGTTTGGGTACCTGGGATGTCGAGGGTATGCCAGGCGAGTGATCGCCGGGGATAGACAGGTGAAGTGGAAGGAATCACGGCATTGATATTAGAAGTGCAATTCAGAAGAGTAGGTTCATTAATCAGTGCGAGATCCGTAATCGTTAAATCCATTAATTTCAGAGGCGAATTAAGGTTTTCCAAAATATATTAAATCAAAGGGAGTTCCCCCTCATGAATGTCGAGCCCTATGAGGTTAGTACCCAAAGGAGCATGCTAAGCGGTGGTGAATCTCTTATTATA
>JABUQX010115340.1:7500-10000 GCA_015478945.1 Trachelipus rathkii | reverse complement strand
TTTTTTTTCACTTAATTCCTCCCAAATTTTTAAAAATTTCACAATAATTCCATGCACGAAATCGAACAGCCTTCCACAGATCACTTCCAGAATCCGACTGGCTGGTATCGGCTGATTGGGGTATGAATCGAAAAACGGTTTGAATTTCAATGAATGCTCCGAGTTAAACTCTTTTTAAATAAATCAGAAATTGATAGGCGGTAAGGATTAATAAAAAAATATTTTGTACTTGGTTCAAAGTTAAATCCATTAAAAAATATAAACGTTTATTGTTATTTCAAAAAGATTTTAATTCGAAACAGTTGTAACATTTTTGGTTTTATAAATATTGGAACATGACGTGAAAAGTCAAACCAAGATAACGGCTGGCTGAAAACGCATTATCTAGATAATTTTATTATTCTTTGAAGATCAAGAAAAACTTGAAGAAAAGTTGAAATATTAATCTCAAAATGTCCGTAATAAAGAGACAAACAAAATGATATATGATTTACGCTGGAAAAGAAAAAATTGATTAACAAAAAAAAAAAAAAAATAGAAAAAAATAAAATGTTAAAAAAAAAAAAAAAAAAAAAAAAAATCTCCGAAGCCAGCCATAAAAAAAATTATTAGTAATTTTTCTAATTCCTTTAAAACTGTAAATGTAGTAATTTAAAATATCGAAATTAAATTAGTGAAAAGTTTTGTCAATTAAAATTTGCACTATAAACATCTTTATTAATGAAATTACTTTTATGATGAAAACGTGGCTGGAAGAGCATTAAGAATGGCTTTCTCAATTTCAACACTGGATTCATCAAATTTTAATTTTCTTTTAGAGATCGTTTGATTTCTTAAAGAATAAGTTTAATGAATGTGTTTTTATGTAACGAACAAAACGGTATATGAAGGAAGAAAATCTAATAAAAATTGCTTAGAAAAATAAAAAACAAAAATATTGAAAATAAAATTGTTTTTTTTGGGCGGCTTATGTTATTTGAGCACGTGGATTTTAAAATTCGAAAATGAGAGAATGTTTGAGCATTTGAATTAAAAATTATTTAACTATTTTTAATGAAAAAGGTATCTTTGCAATTGATGTTGCAAAATAGACCCGGCTCGTAGAGAAAAAAAAAATATGCTTTACAAATGAATTATCTTATTTTCGATGTTAGAGTACTGGGATCGATGTAAATGAAATTTTAAATTTGGATAAGGATATTGTTAGTTTTAAAGTATCGAATGAATGTGAGAATTGAGATTTGGGAATGTTATGATAAATGTTATGATAAATTTCTTTTTGGGATGATTATGTTGTTAGTATTTAAGTTACAAAATAGATGAAAATATTAAATTTGATTATGTTGTTAATGTTTAAGATATAATATAAAAATTAAAATTGAATTTGATTAAGTTGTTAATATTTAAGTTATTAAACAAATGAAAAGTATTAAATTTGATTATGTTGTTAATGTTTAAGATATAATTTAACTAGTTCATAAAGTTTTTAATTAATGTTTCTTTGCCTTTAAAAATTTTCTGGTTTTAATTTTTAATTTACATCTTTAGAAATGTTGGAGATAGTTTCTTGAAAATAATGTCTTTGATGGTGTTTGTTTCAAAGATGTTATTATTTTTCACATATGTTTACAAATATGTGATGTTCCCCTGGGGGAGAAAAGAAAAAGAAAATTTTTAAGTTGGTGGGGGAGGTCGTGGAGGTGGATGACCTCTACCTGCAGGAAAAGTTTGTTTAGGAGGTAAAATAA
Source organism: Trachelipus rathkii (assembly GCA_015478945.1). NCBI lineage: Eukaryota > Metazoa > Arthropoda > Malacostraca > Isopoda > Trachelipodidae > Trachelipus > Trachelipus rathkii. The sequence goes on along the minus strand of JABUQX010115340.1, from coordinate 8,252 downwards.
ATTCTCTTTGTCCTCTCATAATAGTAGCAGGTTGTTGTCTGTTTCGTAATTGCATGGGGTGTGGTATGTCAGGATTTCGGAATGTTAAGGAAGGTCTGTAGGATGGATCATTCACCCTGGTGTCTGGAGGGGTGGGGGGAGATATTTCTGCTAAAGTAGGGGGTTGTGGTTGGATTGTTTCTTGAGAAGGAGCTCTAGGGGGTAAGGTTGGAGGTTCGTCTAAGGAAAATCTAGGAAGGAGTGGTGGTGGTGGTGATGTAAGTCTTTGTAAAGGTTGTAATTTTGGAGGGGAAGGTAAGATTTGGAAATTTTTCATAGGTGATCTTATATGTGCATGGGAGGATGCTTCATGGGAAGTGGGTTCTTCCGGTGGTATTTGTTGTCTTTGTAGCAAAGGAGGTCTGTATGGTGTTGGAGAAATTTGTTCTGGTGATGCAGTTTCTTCATGTGGGAATAACTGTCTTTGTTGTAAATTTTGTCGGTGTAGGGAAGGAATGTGTAAAGGAGTTGTTGGTGTAGTCGGTGGTTGACTTTGAGGTCGTTGTTGGGTTTGTGTTGGGAATATTGTGTTTGGTGGAGCGTATATGGTATGTGGTATGTTTCGTATGGGTTGTTGGGGTATTGTAATTTGTTGAATTTGTTTTGGAGGAGGTCTTGTTTTTGTATGTAGGTCGCCGTGGTGTTGTTGTTGGGGAAGGGGTTGGAAATTATTTGTTACTTTAGATATTTTTACATTATCCCTGTGGACAATG
>JABUQX010115340.1:0-2500 GCA_015478945.1 Trachelipus rathkii | reverse complement strand
ATTCAAAAACTTAGGAGTGATATTTGATGAGAAAGGTTGGATAGATGCGGAAATGAGGGAAAGAATAGCGAAATACTCAAGGAATGTGGGAATGTTGTACTCGTTGATGGGGCAGAGTGAGTGCCGGTAGTGGTGAAGGTGACAATATATACGACCATCCTACGACCAATACTACTATGTGGGTCGGAATGCTGTTTACTGAACACAACACAAAAGAGCAAAATAGAAACTGCGAAAATGCGATTACTGAGATTGAAAAGAGGAGTAACGCTTAGGGACAGAGTTAGGAGTGAAGAAATAAGAGATGAGCTGAGAGTTTGCCCATTAATTTAATGCATAGAGAGAAACCAGCTGAGATGGTTTGAACATTTGCGGAGAATACCTGCAAAGATTACATAATTGAAGACCTATGGGAGCGAGACATGTGGGAAAACCGAGAAAAAGATGGAAGGATGCTGTGGAAGAGGCGATTGTGTCGATGGGAGAAACGATGGAGAATGTGGAATGGTGGGTGCTATTCGAAGACCGGGATGCCTGGAGGGATTTCTGGAGGAGCAACATTAGACAGGTTCCACATTACAGGATGGATGGTGAGAGTGGTGAGAAATATATATATATATATAGAGAGAGAGAGAGAGAGAGGATTTATGTATATGTATATATATATATAGCAGCAGGACCTAGTAAAAAACTGGTTTAAATATATATGTGTAGACATAGAGATGTATAGAGAGGTATATATATATATATATATATATATATATATATATATATATATATATATATATATATATATATATATATATATATATATATATATATATATATAGAGAGAGAGAGAGAGAGAGAGAGAGAGAGAGAGAGAGAGAGAGAGAGAGAGAGAGAGAGAGAGAGAGAGAGAGAGAGATAGATAGATAGATAGATAGATAGATAGATAGATAGATAGATAGATGTATAGATAGATAGATTAAAAACAACTCAACATTAAATATGAGAAAAATTGACTAACGTCTTTAAAAAAAACGTTCGTCATCAGGCTAAAGAAAAGATAAAAATTGAAAAGAAAACAATAAAAGAAGAGACCAGCTCCGAAGGAATCGTTAAAAATAAGAAAAGTAAGAGAAACACAATGTGAGTAAATAGCGATAAAAAACATTCACCGGCAACTCAACACAATACGCTATCAACCAATAAAACGAATAATAAAAGATTTTAGGACTGTTACAAAAACCATATCAATCTATATAGACCTATGTACTACATAGATCCCAGCGGAAGTATACATACAACACACACACACCTACACACACACATATATATATATATATATATATATATATATATATATATATATATATATATATATATATATATATATATATATGTGTTATATATATTAAATATATATATATATATATATATATATATATATATATATGATTGAAAGATATATATAGAGATATATATATATATATGTTATTATACATATATATATATATATATATATATATATATATATATATATATATATATATATATATATATATATATATATATATATATATAAAGTAAGAAAAAAAGATATATTTATATATATATATATATATATATATATATATATATATATATATATATATATATATATGAGTATGACTCCTACACTCGGGCTGCTCGGGCTTAGCACGAGTAACCATTAGAGAGACGATCGATCTTCTACAAATTTCATAAAATTATGATGATATTCTAATTTTTTTTTTTGCGAAAATTGGTCAAATAAATATGAAAGAAATTATTACATAATACATATAAAAGATTATTTAAAATTTAAACAAAAGTGTAAGAATCACCGACATAGAATAAATGCTATTTTTCAATTAGTTATATAACGTGACAGCTCGGGCTTCTCCAAATATGCCGAGAAAAATTTTTAAGACAGTATACACAATACACATCGTGAATTTAATTTTTTTACGTTGTTTTTTTTTTTTCTTACCTAGGAATCTAATAAAACACTCGTTTTATTTTAAAAAAAATTTAACATAAACATTTATTTGTTCTTAATGCACATTTCGGATAAAAATAATTAATACTTAAATTCTATTACCTGAATTTAGTCTTTGACATCTCTTATGTAAATACTATACAAATAATATCAAATATAAAAAACAATATTTAATAAAATAAATAAATAATAAAGAAATTAATAAAATACTAATAATAAAATATTAAATAAATAATAATAATAATAATAATAATAATAATAATAATAATAATAATAATAATAATAATAATAATAATAATAATAATAATAATAATAATAATAATAATAATTATAATTATATTATAATAATAATAATTATAATAATAATAAATTGACAAAATAAAAAATTAAAAGAATAATGAAAGAAGGAAAATAACAGTTACTATTGCGAACGCGATTAGCAACCAAGTTCGCAAACAACGGCAACACCTACCCGTTGATGTTCGAACGAAGTACAAC
>JABUQX010115339.1:32500-40000 GCA_015478945.1 Trachelipus rathkii | reverse complement strand
AATAACAAAACAACATACCAACACCCTCGCAACTCATTTCACAACAAAAAACCAAAGTAAATCTAAAAATATGAATAATAAAATATAGGAATCATAAATTTAAGAAATAACTATATAGTTAATTAGAATCTTATGATATAAGTATATAATTATGAGATATCTGAATAAATAATAGGCAGGAAATAGCTCGAAGGGAGCTTAACCCTTTTTATTTATTTGCAAATTTTATTACATTACTATTTTTGTTAAAAACTTTTTATTTATTTATTTTTAATTTTATTTATTTAAAATATTTTGTTTTAAAGTTTTTTTTTTTTTTTTTTTAATTTTTATTAATTTTTAGTTTTATTTATTTAAAAATATATATTTTTTAAATTTTTTTTTATTTATTTTTGTTTTGTTTCTTTAAACATTTTGTTTTTACTAAAAAATTTATTCTTTTTTTATGTTTATAACTTAAAAAAATTTGTATTTTACATACCCTAAAGCAGTAAATCAGTAAATCAGTAAATCAGTAAATCAAACTACCCTCCAGCCACCCTCCCACCCTTCAGTGATCTATTGATCTATTGATCTATTGATCTATTGATTCAAGTCATATTTTGTATAATATAACAAAAACTTTTATTTATTTTTGTTTTGTTTCTTTAAACATTTTGTTTTTACTAAAAAATTTATTCTTTTTATGTTTATAACATAAAAAAAATTGTATTTTACATACCCTAAAGCAGTAAATCAGTAAATCAGTAAATCAAACTACCCTCCAGCCACCCTCCCTCCCTTCCAATCGTGCTATTGATCTATTGATCTTTAGATCTATTGATCTATGATTCAAGTCATATTTAGAGTATTGTATAAACATAACACAAAACTTTTATTTATTTTTTTTTTGTTCTGTTTTTAAAACATTTTTGTTTTTACTAAAAAAGTTATTTCTTTTTTATGTTTAATTAACATAAAAATAATTTGTATTTTTACATACCCTAAAGCAGTAAATCAGTAAATCAGTAAATCAGTAAAGCAGTAAATCAGTAAATCAGTAAATCAAACTATCCTCCAGCCACCCTCCCACCCTTCAATGATCTATTGATCTATTGATCTATTGATTCAAGTCATATTTTGTATAACATAACACAAAAACTTTTATTTATTTTTGTTTTGTTTCTTTAAACCACAAAGGACAGACTAAAAAATTTATTCTTTTTCCTATGGACGTTTAAACGTAAACGTATTTGTTATTTTACATACCCTAAAGCAGTAAATCAGTAAATCAGTAAATCAACTATCCTCCAGCCACCCTCCCCATCCACCAGTGATCTATTGATCTATTGATCTATTGATCTATTGATCTATTGATTCAAGTCATATTTTGTATAACATAACACAAAAACTTTTATTTATTTTTGTTTTGTTTCTTTAAACATTTTGTTTTTACTAAAAAAAATTATTCTTTTTATGTTTATAACTTAAAAAAATTTGTATTTTACATACCCTAAAGCAGTAAATCAGTAAATCAGTAAATCAAACTATCCTCCAGCCACCCTCCCACCCTTCAGTGATCTATTGATCTATTGATCTATTGATCTATTGATCTATTGATTCAAGTCATATTTTGTATAACATAACACAAAAACCTTTTTATTTATTTTTTTTGTGTTGTTTTTTTTAACATTTAGTTTATTACTAAAAAAAAATTTATTCTTTTTATTGTTTATAACAAAGGTAAAAAAAATTTGTATTTTTACATACACTAAAAGCAGTAAATTCAGTAAATCAGTAAAATCCAGTAAAGTCAAAACTGCCATCCTCACCCATTCCGTGATCTATTGATCTATTGATCTATTGATCTATTGATCTATTGATCTATTGATCTATTGATTCAAGTCATATTTTGTATAACATAACACAAAAACTTTTATTTATTTTTGTTTTGTTTCTTTAAACATTTTGTTTTTACTAAAAAATTTATTCTTTTTATGTTTATAACTTTTAAAAAAAATTGCATATTTTACATACCCTTAAAGCAGTAAATCAGTAAATCAGTAAATCAGTAAAGCAGTAAATCAAAGTAAAATCAGTAAAGTCAAACTATCCTCCAGCCACCCCCCTACCATCCGTCTATTGATCTTATTGATCTATTGATCTAATTGATCTAATTGATCTAATTCGATTCAAAGTCATATTTTGTACTAATATAACACAAAAACTTTTATTTATTTTTGTTTTGTTTCTTTAAACATTTTGTTTTTACTAAAAAAATTATTCTTTTTATGTTTATAACTTAAAAAAATTTGTATTTTACATACCCTAAAGCAGTAAATCAGTAAATCAGTAAATCAAACTGTCCTCCATACCCTCCTACCCTTCCATGATCCATAGATCTATTGATCTATTGATTCAAGTCATATTCTGTATAACATAACACAAAAACTTTTATTTATTTTGTTTATAACTTAAAAAATTTGCATTTTTACATACCCTAAAGCAGTAAATCAGTAAATCAGTAAATCAGTAAATCAGTAAATCAGTAAACCAAACTAACATCCAGCCACCTTCCTACCCTTCCATGATCCATTGATCTATTGATCTATTGTTCTATTGATCTATTGATTCAAGTCATATTCTGTATAACATAACACAAAAACTTTTATTTATTTTGTTTATAACTTAAAAAATTTGCATTTTTACATACCCTAAAGCAGTAAAAAATCAGTAAAATCAGTTAATCAAAACCACCCATTCTATCCCTTCTTTACCTTTTCCATGATCTATTGATCTATTGATTCAAAGTCATATTTTATATAACATAACACAAAACTTTTATTTATTTTTGTTATTGTTTTTTTTTAAACATTTTGTTTACTAAAAAATTATCTTTTCATGTTTATAACTTAAAAATTTACTTTTTTACATTACATAAAGTAAATCAGTAAATCAGTTAATCAAACACCCCTCCAGTCACCCCCCCTACCCTTCCATGATCTATTGATCTATTGATCTATTGATCTATTGAGTCTGATTTGGATTCAAGTCATATTAAGTATTCTTTTTGTATAAAAACATAACATAAAAAATAAATTCTTTCGTAGCTGTTGTTTGTTTGAAACGTCGCGTTTGTTGTTGCATTTGTTCAAGTTGTTGATGTTTGTTGTTGTTGGAATGTTGTGTTTATTGTTGTTGTTGTTTGTGTTGTTGTTGTTGTTGTTGTTGTTGTTGTTGTTGTTGTTGTTGTTGTTGTTGTTGTTGTTGTTGTTGTTGTTGTTGTTGTTGTTGTTAAATATATCAAACGTTCAAGTTAAATAAAAATATACAAAGCTTTTTCAAACATATCTCTAAAATATTAATGTTAATTTTACATTAACATTGTAATATTGAAAACTAAACAAAAATATATCTCATCCTAGCCTAACTGACATACAGCATTCATTAACAAGGTAACTAAATTAGAAGTTTCAACTTACCAACAGAAGTCAGCATAGCAATCTCAATCTTTACTATACAACAACCGCTCAAAATATCATTATTATTATTATTATTATTATTATTATATTATTATTATTATTATTATTATTATTATTATTATTATTATTATTATTCCACATAGAACTCAAACACCTATAACGCATGCGATCACTTGCCTGCAGGTCCACAACTAGAACATTGGTTGGTAAATTGTTCTCTACCAGACACCTATACATTACGTAATCTTGTTACGCTCAAGGGATAGCCAATCAGAGAACAGCATTTGCTATGTCATCACGGACAGCCAATGAAATTCGAGGAATGACTCATTAATCTTAATATCTTTTGACACATGAGAAGGGTGACGAGATTTATTTACTTTGTTTCCCCTTATGTCTTACTTAACATCTTTTTTATCTTAAAACAGTAGTTTTATTATATATTTATTTATTATTATTATTATTATTAGTATTATTATTATTATATCAAACTATATATGTATATGAACATAACAAATCTAACACACCACACACAACACACACAACACACACACACACAACACACACACACACAGCACACACACACACCACCACACACACACACAACAACACACACACTAACAATAATTATAGACACTTTACTTATTCAAGTCATTTCGAGTATCATTTTTAGGGGAATCATAACATAAAAATAAGTTCTTTTATACACTGATCAACGAATATATGCTAACGTAACAAAGTTATATATCCCAATTAATAAAGGCTAAACATAACATCAACCTGAACTAAGAAATATTTAATTGCACAAACAAAACACCTAGCATACATTAAGCACGAATAAAACAGCTAAAAATCAAACAATTCCCAAAACACTTTAACAACAGTAAAGTAACTAAATAGCATACAAAAAACGTAACTAATTCACACTTTGTCAAGCATATCTCTAACAGATTCAATGTTTAAATACATTAACATTGTAATATAACAAAAATTTATTCATAAACACTTGATAAAATATCGAAACTTGTGGAATTGTTAGATATATTTCGTGCTTTTAAGGTGATGCTAGTTTTGTTTGTTTTGTGCATTTATTCTTAGTTCAGTATGTTAGGTTGCTTAGTAATGGGAAACTTTGCTACGTTAGCATGTATTCGTTGATCAGTGTATAAGAACTTTATTTTTAGGTTTATGATGTCCCTTTAAAAATGATACTTCGAAATGACTTGAAAAGTAAAGTTGTCTATAAATGTATTGTGTGTGTGACTGTGTGTTGTGTGTGTGTTTGTGTGTGTGTGTGTGTGTTTGGTGTTACGATTCTGCTATGTAACATTATTTAACATATTAGAGTTTGATATTTAAAATAATAATAATAAATTATAATAATAATAATAAATAAATAATAATAATAATAATAATAATTAATAATAACATAATAAATAATATTAAATAATAATAAAATTACTGTTAAAGATAAAAACAGATGTTAAGTAAAGACAAAAGGGGAACAAAGTAATAAATCTCGTTACCCTTCCCATGTGTCAAAAGATATTAAGATTAATGAGTCATTCCTCGAATTTCATTGGCTGTCCGTTATGGCACATAGCAAATGCTGTTCTCTGATTGGCTATCCCTTGAAGCGGGCGTAAACAAGATTACGTAATGTGTATAGAGTGCTGTTAGAGAACAATTTTACCAAACCAATGTTTCTAGTTTGGGACCTGCAGGCAAAAAGTGTGTCGCATGCGTTATAGGTGTTGTGAGATCTATATAGAATAGATAATAATAATAATAATAATAATAATTAAATAATAATTAATAAATAATAATAATAATAATAATAATAATAAAATAATAATAATAATTAATAATAATATAATATTGGCAGTTGTGTTATAGTTTAAAGATGAAGATTGCTATGCTTGACTTCGTGTTGGTAAGTTGTTAACTTTCTAATTTAGTTACCTTGTTAATGAATGCTGTATGTTAGTTAGGCTAGGATGAGAGATGATTTTTGGTTTAGTTTTCAATATACAATGTTAATGTAAATTAACATTTAAATATTTTAGAGATATGTTTGAAAAAAGCTTTGTATTATTTTTTATTTAACTTGAAACGGTTGAATATATTAACAACAACAACACAACAACAACAACAAAAACAACAACAACAACAACAACAAACAACCACAACAATCAACAACAACAAAAAACAACAACAACAAAAACACAACAACCAACAACAACAAACAACAAACAAACAAACAATTTCAACAACAACAACAACATCAAACAATGCAACAAAATGCAACAACAAACGTGCGACATTTCAACAAACAACAGTTGATCAGTGTATAAAGAATTTTTTATGTTATGTTTATACAAAAAAGATACTTATAATATTGACTTGAATCAATAGATTCAATAGATCAATAGGTCAATAGATCAGTAGAAGGGTAGGGGGGTGACTGGAGGGCTGTTTGATTAACTGATTTTTACTGATTTACTGCTTTAGGGATGTAAAAAATGTAAATTTTTAAGTTATGGTTATAAACATGAAAAGAATAATTTTTTTAGTAAAACAAATGTATAAAGAAATAATACAAAATAAATAAAAGTTTTTGTGTTTATGTTATACAGAATATGACTTGAATCAATAGATCAATAGATCAATAGATCATGGAAAGGTAGAAGGATAGAATGGGTGGTTTGATTAACTGATCTTACTGATTTAATGCTTTAGGGTATGTAAAAATGCAAATTTTTTTAAGTTATTAAACAAAATAAAATTTAAAAGTTTTTGAAAAATATATTTTTAAATTAATATGGACTTGAATTCAATAGATTCAATAGATCAATAGAACAATAGATCAATAGATTCAATGGATCATGGAAGGGTGTGAGAGGTTGTCTGGATTGATAGTTTTGATTTACTGATTACTTGATTACTGATTTACTGATTTACTGATTTACTGATTTACTGCTTTAGGGTATCTAAAAATGCAAATTTTTTAAGTTATAAACAAAATAAATAAAAGTTTTTGTGTTATGTTATACAGAATATGACTTGAATCAATAGATCAATAGATCAATAGATCAATAGATCTATGGATCATGGAAGGGTAGGAGGGTATGGAGGACAGTTTGGATTTACTGATTTAACTGATTTACTGCTTTGGGTATGAAAATACAAATTTTTAAGTTATAAACATAAAAGAATAAATTTTTTAGTAAAAAAACGAAAAGTTTAAAGAAACAAAACAAAAATAAATAAAAGTTTTTGTGTTATGTTATACAAAATATGACTTGAATCATTAGATCAATAGATCAATAGATCAATAGATCACTGAAGGGTGGGAGGGTGGCTGGAGGATAGTTTGATTTATTGATTTACTGCTTTACTGATTTACTGATTTACTGCTTTAGGGTATGTAAAATACAATTTTTTTAAGTTATGAATAAAAGAATAAATTTTTAGTTAAAAACAAAATGTTTAACAAGAAACAAAAAAAAATAAATTTAAAAAGTTTTTGTTATGTTATACAAAATATGACTTGAATCAATAATCAATAGATTCAATAGATCAATAGATCAATGGAACAATAGAGATGGCAGTTTGATTTAACTGATTTACTTGATTTACTGATTTATGCTTTAGGGTTAGTAAAAATACTAAATTTTTTTTATGTTATTAAAAATAAAAAGAAAATAAAATTTTTTATAAAAACAAAATGTTTAAAGAAAACAAAACAAAAATTAAATAAAAGTTTTTGTGTTGTTATGTAGTATACAGAAATATGACTTGAATCAATAGATCAATAGACAATAGAATTGCAATATGATCACTGAAGGTGGAGAGGGGGGGCTGGTGGAGGATAGTTTGAATTTACTGATTACTGATTTACTGCTTTTAGGGTATGTAAAATACCAAATTTTTGAAAGTGTATAAACATAAAAAAGAATTAAATTTTTTTAGGTAAAAACAAAAATGTTTAAGGAAACAAAACAAAAAATAAATAAAAAGTTTTTCAAAATTAGAGTAG
>JABUQX010115339.1:12500-27500 GCA_015478945.1 Trachelipus rathkii | reverse complement strand
AGTTATATGTTAAAAAAAAATATATAAAAATTAGTTATTTATTATTAATATTTTCTTTTTTATTCTTTGGCCATTTGAAGTATTATGTTTGATCTTTTTTTTTTATATATAGTATTTGTTATTATGCCAGTTGTGGCAGAACTAGAAACATAGTTCTAGCTCCAGAGAAATGTATTTTAGGTCTGCCTTTTTCCTCATTGCTCAAAATGTTGCAAGAGAGTAGGGCTGGCCCTTTTTTGCCCGTCATCAAAAAATCAAAAGTCATAACAATAGAATCTTTGATGTCATGGCAAATTCCATATACATTTTAGGGTGCATTCAAACCAGCTCATGGTGTATTTTAGTTAATTTTTTTTTATTAAAAAATTTATTTTTATTATTCAAAAAAGGATTCAAAAATCAAATTTCACACTTCAATATGGCCACTTGAATAAAAAAGAGAAAAAAAAAATAATAAAATATATATATATATATATATATATATATATATATATATATATATATATATATATATATATATATATATATATATATATACATATATATACATATATATATATAATATATATATATATATATATATATATATATATATATATACATATATATACATACACATATATATACATATATACATATACATATATATACATATATATATACATACATATATATATATATATATATATATATATATAATATTATATATATATATATATTATATATATATATATATATATATATTATATATATATATATTATATATATATACTATAATATATAGCTATATATATATATATATTGTATAGTATAAAAAAAATAAAATAATATACATTGTATAAGGTACATAATATACATTATACAATGTATATTTTTTAACACTGGGAGGAGGCCAAAATTAAATTCTAAATGAATTTAATTTTGAAAAGTATGCAAAGTAAATTTGATAACAAATTTTACTTTACATTGTTATTTCAAATGCTTATCAATGTCTCTATTACAGAAGGACACAGACACCCATTTGAAAAACATGCAAAGCAAACATGATAACAAATACACTTTACATTGTTATATCAAATGTAAATCAATGTCTCTATTACAGAAGGACATAGATACCCATTAGATACCCACTGCTGGAGATACTAAAGTTGCCCTTTATTTATGAGCTTTTTATGTAGCTCTCTACATTGAACTGCAGCTTTCCTTTTTACTCTACTGTCAGTATCATTGTTCTTATCATTAGGGGTGGAAACTGTTTCTGGCAGATTTTTCATGAAATTTTTGGATATTTTTTTATTGAATAATATAATATCTGATGGTGTGTCGGAGTTATAATTTCTTGTTAGGTTTTTTAATTTTTTACAGAAACAGTTTCTCCTAAACTATTATTTTCAATATCTTGTTATGTCCCCATACTGTAACAAGGATTGGTTTACAAAAATTTTTCTTAATGGCAACAAACATCTCCACTCCCAGTGAAGTGTGTTGTGTTTCTTTATATTTATTTCTTGCTGGTTAGTGGGCAGATATTGTAGGTTTTTTGCTAAGAATCAATTCAAGTACAAATCAATTCCAAATTAGATTTCAATTTTCTGTATTTTTTTGAAAAGTTCCAAATATAAAAACTGATCCTTGATCAGGTTCACAGGGAGACCAATCAGGATCATCCTGAATGATCTATACCATCATGAAATAAATGAGAAGAAACAACCAGAGCTGGACCTCATATCCCTTCAGCAATATCTCCGGTGTTATTGCAAATGGGATATTTGGATCCACCTCAGGGTTTCTTAATATTGGCTTAAATGCTACCGGCCTTTTATTTATAAGCATGTTTGCTTCCCTAACTAATAAAGAAAACTCATCCTGCTCTAATATGTTTTTTCCTATAGCACTGTATATTATATTTTTCACCTGTTTGACTAAAGATTCAACTAAACCTCCCAGAAAACTAGCTTTACCAGGGTATGGTGAAAACTCTAAAATCTTAATATTATGGAGAGTTAAATAATTTTTAACATCTACATCATCAAGAAAGTTTTTAATAATTTGCACTGAGCTTAATATACTACTTCCCTGGTCACTAACTATAAGTTGTGGGAATCCAAAGTCAAAAACATGAAATTGAAAAGCAGAAATAAAGGACTTATTATCTACATTTTTACATAGAACAAGGTTTACAGCTCTTGTGTATGTGCAAGTTATAATTAATATGTAAATCTTCTCTACTACATTATTTATTTTTATATTAAAAGGTCCAATGTGGTCAAGAAATATTTCTCTAAATGGAATTTGAGATGGATTTATCCTATAATCTTTGTAATGGTTCTGATTAATTTTTATTGCTCTGCCATACATTAATTTACATTTTATGCAGTCTTTAATGTTTTTCTTAACTACTGAGTATGCTATTGGAATATAAAACTCCTTTCTTATCATAGCTAGAAGTTTATATACACCTGCATGTTTCATTTTTACATGTAATTCTTTAATTATTATATCAGTTAGTGAATGATTTTTATTCAACAATATTGGATTTTTTTGATTAAAATCAGCATCTAAGTTTGCAAATTTACTCTTTACTCTAATTATATTGTTTTTATCAAGAAAAAGATTGAGTTGTGTGACCAAATTTGTTTCTTTATTATTTTTTGGGTTTATTAAATACTGATATGTTTCTGAAAAATTTTCTAGCTGATATTGCCTAAAAATGACATTACAACTTTCTTCATATGAGCATATGGCATTTGGGTCACAATTGGAAAACAAAGTGGGGTTTTTCTCATGTACTTTAAGCTTTAAATTATGAATAAATTTTCTTACAAAATGTGAAACTTTAAATAGTTTATTCAATGAAGAAAACCTATCTAATTTAAATAAGGGTACATATGAAAAAGTTTGAATATTATAAATATTAAAATCTGTATTATTATTATATAAGGGATTTGGAACAGTGACTTTTAACCTTTCATTATTGTTGTTTAATATAGGTCCATTTAAATAAAGTGAATTTTTTAATAAAACCTTATATGAAACACATCGAGTAACATAATCACTAGGATTCTGAGATCCTTCACAATGATGAAAAGTTATCGGGTGTTTTTCACATGCAGTTTCAATAAAATTCAGCTGATTATTTATAATGGTTCCTTTTCTTTCAATTTTGTTTAATTTTTCAATTTTATTTATAATCCAATTCAATGTTACCATTGAATCAGTATATAAATGTAATTTATTTATTTTTAAAGGTGTGAAAGTATTAGTTAAATTGTCAAACATTTCTATTAGACATTGTACTCCAAATGTTACGGCAAATAGCTCTAGAACTGGAATAGATCTGTTAGTATTTTTATTTGAAATTAATTTATTTTTTGCACACAAAAAATGCAGCTCACTACTATCTGTATTTTGTAAATATAAGACACTACCATAAATGTCTTTACTAGCATCAGTAAATGCTATAATATTATATGAAGAAGCATAATCCCCAATAAATCTTTTTAGTTCAGGTTTTTTGCTTTTATTATATTGTGAGCAAATATTTTTATATTCTTTTAGTAAATTACTATCTAATTTTTTGTCCCAAGTTAAATCTTTGTTATTTTGTAGTTTATGTAAAAAAAGTTTAGCCCTGTTTTTTCCAGGAAGTCCAATATTTAGTGGGTCAAATAGACCATTTATAGTAGATAAAATAGATCTCAAAGTGTTTGCTTTAGGATCCATTTCATTATTTTTATTATATAAGGTATCATTATGAGTATCCCATATCATTCCTAATAGTTTTATGTGATTATTTATAGGCTCATCTACAGTACTATTATTGTCTAACTCACTATAATTTAATTTCTTAAACTCTGGTGAATTACTATGAAATTGTTGCAAATTGAACCCATAATTGTTAAATATTACATGAGACTTATGATAAGCAAGAATAATTTCACTTTCAGAAGATGAAGAATAACCTAAGTTATCCATATAAGACAAGTTATACAACATCTTCCTAAGTTCACATTCAAACTCATCACAAGTATGAACATGCAATATTAATATTATATAAAGTGCTACCATGAGAATGGAAGGGCTACATCTAATACCAAACGGAAGTCGCATTAATTTATAAGAAACAATACTAAAATCATTTTCTTTTATATTTTTGAACCACAAAAAATGAAATCTTTCAGTATCCTCAAAAGGCAATTTAATATTGAGAAAGGCTCTCTCCAAATCGAATACCAGCAGATACTGATTGAACCTAAGTAGTGTTAATGCGATATCCAATCTATTATTTAAATTAGGTCCTGGTAAGCTAACATTATTATGTGATAAGTTAGTTGGTTGGTTTTTATCACATAGGTTCGACAAATATACAATTCTGCATTTTGTCGTTTCTACATGATCTCTAAAAACTGCATTATGAGCTAGAAATGAAACTTTGTTATTATTTTTTACTGTATTTATTTCAACAGGTTGAATGATACCTTGGTTAAGTTGGTCAAATATGACATTATTATACGCTTCTAATTTTAGAGGCTCTTTTTTATATTTTTTAAGTATTGATTTCAATACAGAATTAGCCAAATAAAAATTATTTGGCAAAAATTTTATTAATTTATTATTCCATAAACAAGGCATTATCAATCGACCTGTATCCATATCGACATGTGTATTTGTAATCAAGTATTTTATAAGTTCCATATCTAACTCTGAGAATTTTTTAGGACAATCAAAACTATCATAATTTAATAAATCATTTAAATTTTTATTTACTAGATCATCATCCAATTCTATGCTAGTATTATTATTTTGAGTTAGAGATGAGATAGAGTAATCCATTTCTAGTCATTCCATCTTATTTTCTATTTTGACATTTTTTGCGAGCAAGTCAGCCTGCTCAGTAAATTTCTTTATATACTTCAAATATGGCAAATTTTTTATTAATTTATTCAAGTCCCCAGCTAATAAGATTCCTAAAGAAGTGTAATATAACAGTGAACTGTTGTTTGTTAACCCAAATGAACATGCATTTATTGGTATTATGTGGGCTCCATTCACACCTAATAGTATATGGATTTCCCTATTATTCTTATTTCTTAAGTGCTTATCAGCTAAAGGTATTTTATGTTCCTCAAATGCCTTTACAATTTGAGGGGAAGGTATATTCACTCTGGTTTGTATTGAAGGGACTACAGCTGCAACAATACTGTTATTTTTATTATTTATTTTTATATCAACTTCTATAATAGAAGTTTTGTAATATTTGCTTTCATTGAAACCCTTTACATTAAGCATTATTTCAGACTGTACAACTTTATATTTAATTTTTTGTGCTACTGTTTGAGATATAAAATTTATTTCAGACCCAGAATCATATAAAACCCGCAAGTCTTGGTTGTTATTGTTTTTATTTATACAAGTTGTGGTGAAGGTAGGAAGTGTTATATTTTGACTAGTTGTTACATTTAAGGAGCTTAATAACAAACAATTTGCTACTTGCTCTGAAGATGGGTTATCTACAGGTGTAACATTTAGTTCAACAACATTGGTTGATGTTTCTGCTTGTGCATTATTTTTATTTTTATTGTTTTTTGGTTTTTGAGTTGAATTAGGTCCACTTTGTTTTTTAATACATAAAAATGCGGAGTGCCATGAGTTACAGTTTCTACATTTATTACTAAATTTGAACTTACAAGTTTCAATTTTATGATTTAAGTACCCACATTTAATACAACCTCCCAATTCTTTAATTTTTTGCAATTTGGATTCAGGTGTTTTGAAAGTTGGGCAACTATACAATTTATGGTCCATACAATCTGATGTTTGTAATGTCTGACAAATGGAACAACCCACCCTTTTTGTTGTTTCAGTGTTTGTTTTTTGTTTTTGATTCACATCAATGTTAGTAGCTAAAGCTACTGTTTTTTTCTCAAATTGTGATGTAGTTTTAGTAGTGTATGTATTTGCATTTGTTTTTGTATTTACTAACCCACTCTTCCCAATTCTATTATGAACTTCAAATGCATTATTTAAAATTTCATCTAAATTTGGATATGTATTATTTGTAATGTTGATATATTGGGTTTGATATTGTTCTGACAAACTATTCCACAAAAAGTATTGACAAATCACCTTACTAGTTATTTTTAAGCTATCTACTTGACTTTCTATCAATTTGGCATCACTGATCCAAGTATAAAAATCATTAGTTAATTTTAATTTTAAAAGTTTTTCAATAACTGAATATTGTTGTAAAGACTTGTTGCTAAAGGCACTTTTTAATAAGTTTTTGGCCATATCATAATCCATGTCTGCCATAGGGCTTTTTTGTATTAAAATTTTTGCTGGACCTTTGAGTTGTTTCATTAGACAAGAATGTTTAGCAAATTTATTGTATTTCTCTCTATCCATTATTTCTTCAAAGTTTTTTATGAACCTATCAAAGTCTTCAGGCTTTCCATCAAATTCAGGAAGCTGAAGCTCGGGTCTTTTTAAACCAGAGAAACCAGTTTCAATATGATTATTATGAGAAGAAATATTCTGCATAGGGCTTATTTTATTTTCAAGTTCACTTATGAGAGATGAGATGCCAAAGGCATAGTACTCATTTTTTTCACAAATTTTATCTGCGCTTTCAAATGTGAATTCTTGACAGTCAGCATAAACATTTATTATTTTATTGTCCAACTCTGTAACTTCTTTTAGTTTTGTTTTTAAATTTAAGATAACACCCTTTAACTCATTAGATGTATATAAATCTATATCAGCTGTTATTTTATTTATCAATTTGGTAATAATGGACCTCTTGGTTCCTCTTTGTTTAACGAGAGTCAAAACTTGTTGAAATAATGAGGTTGGGCTTGCCCCATCACTAATCATTTCTTCAACAATTTTTAACTCTACATTTGGGTCCACTACATCCATATTAAAAATAACCTATCTAAAATGTTTTAATATTGTAAATAATTTTTTTTTTTTTTTTATAGTATGGTATATTGTCAGTCTCGATAGGCCTCTGTGGCTTCAACTCAAATATTTTTCTATAAGTTTAATATTAATAATGATAGTCAATAACTTAAATAGTATACACTATACAGTACATAAGTTATGTACTGTATATTTTTTTGTTATAATATGTTGTCAGTCTCAATAGGCCTATGTGGCTTCAACTAAAATTTATTTATTAATAAATATATTTATACTGAATATATAGTATATGGTACATATTTTTTGTGCCTATATTTTTTTTATACAGGCTTATTGTTTTTATATGCTTAATAGGTAGTAATATTTATAATAAATATACACAGTATTATTATATAGTACATAAGTATACCTACTAAATATACAGTATATAGCTATATTTTATTTATTTATTTTTTTTTTTATGAGACCCTATTTTATTTATTATTATTATCAATGTTTACAGTTTTAATACAGTTTTAATAGGCCCTATATATTTTTCTAAGACCATATACCAGACAGAAGGAACTCAGCAATTACTTGGCGTGAAAGGACGATCCTGTCCACTGCGCCATAACAGAAAATTTATGCATGAAAAATATATGAAGAAAATAATTAGAGAAGGGGAGAATTCAAAGAATTTTTAGTTTTAAAATTTACTATATAAAATTTTAAATGTATAAATATTTACATTGAATTTAAGGGAGATATTTTTATATAAGGTGGAAATGAAACTCTTCTCCTCTAACTTGCTGATTTCCTTCTTTTCTGTTACACCAAAATGCTTATTGTCAAATCCAGAGCCAATCCTTTTCTGAAAGGATAGGATTTTATAGACTCTTCTATATTATTATTGTTATTATTATTATTTCTATTATTATTATTATTATTATTATTATTATTATTATTATTATTATTATTATTATTATTATTATTATTGTTAAAAATGAAATTCAAATTTATTCATTTATTCAATCTGTAGTAACTTAAAGCAAATTGGTTAAATTTAAAATAGTTAGATCCCCTTTCACCCTCTAATTCATTTATACAAATGAATGTGAGACCAAGATTGGATTAGTCAGCATACAAAACCCAAGTCTTTAAAAAATGATCTCACCTTTGTTGGAAGTTTCCAAGCAGGAAACTGAGTTATCCTTTTTGTCTTGGTAATATGGGGTAGAAAAATCTTAGGCCAATTTTGTTTGTAATAGCCTGTTGCTAACTTCTTCTTCAGGCTTAGGTCTTCTTGAGTAGTAGGTCCTAAACCAGATTTTTCTTTTTTGGTTATCTCATAAAAATATAAATATTATTAGTTTTTTGTAGGTATTATTATTTTTATTATCAGTGGCCACTGAATTAGTTGTTGATTCTCAAATAAAAATTTTTATTTGCCTAAATAGGCAGAGCAAAGAACACAGTCTTGCTCCAGTAGATATTATATAGGGTCTGGCACTCTGCCAATCCTAATTTTTATTGCAAATCACTTTCTTGCATCATTTTTTGCAGAGCTGGCATGATTCGGGCTTTCGCTTGAAGATTCATTTATATGTAAACAAACCAGCAAGTGAAATGGGATCAAAAATAAATTTTTTAAGTTGTTCACTAAAAAATTTATTTTTATATTTAATTTTTATTATTATTAATGTTATTTTATAACAGAATGAACAAATAAATAAATTATCATTCATATTAATTTGTTTTGTTTTTTTTTTTATTAAGAAAAGGTCATTATTTCAAATCTTCAACTTCCAGTGGCCATAATAATAAAAATAACAAAACAATAAAAAAAATATATAAATATATAAAATTAACATATATATTATATAAGGTATATCATACATTATATAATATATATTTTTAACAATATATATATATATATATATATATATATATATATATATATATATATATATATATATATATATATATATATATATATATATATATATATATATATATATATATATATATATATATATAACAAACTATATATATATATATATACATATATATAAATATATAACAAAAAATATATAAATATATATATATATATATATATATATATATATATATATATATATATATATCTTTATATATATATATATATATATATATATATATATATATATATATATATATATATCTATATTTATATAACTATATAATAATAATATATATATATAAAGGTGCTAAATATTGCATATTCGCAATTTATTATTTAGATGTTAAATAAAGAACATAAGTGGGAAGGTAAAGAATTACTGCCTTCTCCGGGATTGAACCACCGCATGTTGCGAAATGAGGACAATATGCTCGATGCTTTACGACTGAGCCATTTTCCAACCCAAAAATCATTAGTGTCATGCAACAGTTCTCAAGCATTCGGGAGTTCCCTTCAAATATGATTATTTTTTGGTATCGATACTGTATTGAGTATTTGGCACCCTGTTTCCTGAGGCTTTTTTTGGCACCCCTTCTTCGAAGCAACCGTCGTACGTGTCCCCCCTTAGTTTTTGGCCCCCCTTTCTCTGCTTGGCATTGATTATTTTGGTATCGATACGATATTTGTTGCGATTATTTTGCATTCCATAAAGGTACGTGAGGGATTAAGTGGGATTAACTCGAGCTCATGTAGGTACCTGTCGTAGGTACCTGTCCTAACTTGAGTTCATTTTATTTCCATCCCCACACACACATACACACACACATACATAGACACATACACACACATACCTAGACACATACACCCACCCTATACACACATACAAACAAACACCCACACACACACACCCACCCTCACCAACCCAGCCCTAGACACATACACCCACCCTATACACACACCCACCTATATACACACACACACCTACACATACACACACACACACACACACACACACACACACACACACACACACACACACACACACACCCGCCCTTGTCATCGATTATTGGTCCGATTATTTCCTTCGATATTTTAATGATGGCTCAGATTTGATGGCTCAGATTTTATGGCTCAGATTTGATTGCTCAGATTTATTGATGGTTTAATACATTTTGAAGGTTCCCAATCACCGTAAGGAGTGTCTAGGAGTGTCCTATGAGATCCACAGGAGTGCCAGATGAGTGCCAGATGAGTGCCAGATGAGTGCCAAATAGTGCCAAGTGAGTGCCAGATAGTGCCAAGTGAGTGCCAAGTGAGTGCCAAGTGAGTGCCAACTGAGTGCCATATAGTGCCACTTTTTCAAGCCTTTTCTAGCCTACCCTGATCATAGAATAGCCCTAATATTGGTGTCTACCCTAGGTTATAAGGTATGAGGAATCGATTGGTGTATATTATAAGTTGCTAGGATGCTTCCTTTTCTAGCCTTTTCTAGCACGTCATATCCTACGTCATAGAATACCCCTAATATCGGTGTTTACCCCTATGTTATAAGGTATCTGGATTCGATTGGTGTGTATTATAAGTTGCTAGGATGCTTCCTTTTTCTAGCACTTCTAGCACGACATAATATATATATATATATATATATATATATATATATATATATATATATATATATATATATATATATATATATATATATATATATATATATATATATATATATATATATATATATATATATATATATATATATATATATATATATATATATATATATATATATATATATATATATATAACAGTTACACAAATGTGTCAGTGAACGCTACCGAGTCCGCGTCCGCTTACGCAACCGCACCCCGCCGCGAACAGGTGCACCCCGCCGCGAACAAGCGCACCCCGCCGCGAACAGGCGCACCCCGCCCGAAACCGCCACGTGTGCCCGCAGGCTCAATATTACCGCGTAACCGTCGCGTGCGCCCGCAGGCGCAATATTACGCGTAACCGCCGCGTGCACCCGCAGGCGCAATATTACCGCGTAACCGCCGCGTGCGCCCGCAGGCGCAATATTACCGCGCGAACGATAAATATTTCATAGTTGTGATATCAATGTAAACTATTCAAAGAATTTCTTTTCAAATATACCGTTTTCTATACTATGAGTCAGCCATTTTATTTCATACTTAAACATTTTTTATTAAAAACATATACTTTACAGACCTTAAAGCAGTAAAACAGTAAATCAATAGCGCAATTGCCTAGCAACAAAGGGATTAGTAGGGCTTTGTTTTACTGCTTTACTGCTTTACTGCACTTAAACTTCATATATTTATTAACATTATGTTTTCTTTTATATTTTTTATTTTTGTTTTGATACTTTTTTATTTAAAAAATTTTTAAAAATTGTAATGTAAGAAGAAAACACCAGAGTGTCTGTTATATAAACATTTTATTTACTAAAATTGTACGAAATTTTATTAAAAACATATACTTTACAGACCTTAAAGCAGTAAAACAGTAAATCAATAGCGCAATTGCCTAGCAACAAAGGGATTAGTAGGGCTTTGTTTTACTGCTTTACTGCTTTACTGCTTTACTGCTTTACATCATATTTTAATATATAATGAGACTATTTATTAAAAACATTTTATGTTTTTAATTAATCATTTACATTTATATTATTCACCTACTGTTAACTATTATTATTATTATTATTATTATTATTATTTTTATTATTATTATTATCATTATTATTATTATTATTATTATTATTATTATTATTATTATTATTATTATTATTATTATTATTATTATTATTATTATTATTATTATTATTATTATTATTATTATTATTATTATTATTAATATTATTATTATTATTATTATTATTATTATTATTATTATTATTATTATTATTATTATTATTATTATTATTATTATTATTATTATTATTATTATTACTATTACTATTATTATTATTATTATTATTATTATTAATATTATTATTATTATTATTATTATTATTATTATTATTATTATTATTATTATTATTATTATTATTATTATTATTATTATTATTATTATTATTATTATTATTATTATTATTATTATTATTATACCTCCAGTCATTTTACTTCATGACTATTATTATTTAACACACACACACACACACACACACACACACACATACACACACACACACACACCAGGTTCATTAAAACACACACTGTTAACTAAAATTATTTGAAAGTTTTTAAATAATTCGGATTTGTTTTATTATTATTATTATTATTATTATTATTATTATTATTATTATTATTATTATTATTATTATTATTATTATTATTATTATTATTATTATTATTATTATTATTATTATTATTATTATTATTATTATTATTATTATTATTATTATTATTATTATTATTATTATTATTATTATTATTATTATTATTATTATTATTATTATTATACCTCCAGTCATTTTACTTCATGACTATTATTATTTATCACACACACACACACACACACATACACACACACACACACACACACACACACACACACACACACACACACCAGGTTCATTAAAATATACACTGTTTAAACATATCAAATAAGTTCTTTTGTATGAACATAACATATAATTTATTAAAACATTTTATGTTTTAATTAAACACGTACATTTATATTACTCATTCAATTATAACTAAAATTATTTCAAAGTTTCTTAAAACTTCTATAATAAATCATTATCTTTGAACAAAGAATTTATTATTATTATTATCTGTTAATACTTTTTGTTTATAAATTTTATAAGTATCAAGTTTTAAAATAATTAACATATCAAATAAGTTCTTTTGTATGAACATAACATATAATTTATTAAAAACATTTTTATGTTTTTAATTAAACACGTACATTTATATTACTCATTCAATTATAACTAAAATTATTTCAAAGTTTCTTAAAACTTCTATAATAAATCATTATCTTTGAACAAAGAATTTATTATTATTATTAACTGTTAATACTTTCTGTTTATAAATTTTATAAGTATCAAGTTTAAAATAATTTTTACTAAAATATTATGAAATTTTATTAAAAACATATATTTTACGTATTATTATACCTCCAGTCATTTTACTTCATGACTATTATTATCATCTATGTACATTGACAATCCAACACGAAAAACACACACACACACACACACACACACACACACACACACACACACACACACACACACACACACACACACACACACACACACACACACACACACACACACCAGGTTCATTAAAATATACACTGTTTAAACATATCAAATAAGTTCTTTTGTATGAACATAACATATAATTTATTAAAACATTTTATGTTTTAATTAAACACGTACATTTATATTACTCAATCAATTATAACTAAAATTATTTCAAAGTTTCTTAAAACTTCTATAATAAATCATTATCTTTGAACAAAGAATTTATTATTATTATTAACTGTTAATACTTTTTGTTTATAAATTTTATAACTATCAAGTTTTAAAATAATTTTTACTAAAATTTTATGAAATTTTATTAAAAACATATTTTACGTACCCTAAAGCAATAAATCAGTAAATCAGTAAGGCTAGCAACCCTCTACACCAAGCTATACCACGTTTTGTTCTATTGACTTACTGCTTTACATCATCTTTAGCCATGTAATAAGTATAAAAATAGCAAAATAAGTTCTTCTCTGTTAACATAACATGTATTTTATTAAAATCATTCTAGGTTTTTATTTAAAAATAACAATTATTTACTTACATTTATATTATTCATTCAATGTTAACTAAAAATATTTCAAAGTTTTTTAAATAATTTGGATTTGCTTTATTATTATTATTATTATTATTATTATTATTATTATTATTATTATTATTATTATTATTATTATTATTATTATTATTATTATTATTATTATTATTATTATTATTATCATCTATGTACATTGACAATCCAACACGAAACAACAACGCGCACTCCTTACAGATACGAAACTGATCTCTTTCTGTAAAATGTGTTGAAATAACTACTTTAGGCCTAAATTTAGGATATGGCTTTTTATACCACGTACCGCTTTAAGCCTAATACCAGGTCAAAAGGTAATTCCAGTATAGACAAGAATCGAGAATCAATGTTATTATTTTTATAAATATATTTCAAACTGAAACATGCTGGATCGGTAAGATCCTTTAAACAGGTAAGAAGGAAATGCTTTCCTTTCTTGTGAGTGGACGGAGTAAACCTTATCTCTATATGACCTCGTATGTGATTGGTCGAGAATTATTTTATCGCTTTTTGCCTTTTAGGTATGTAAAAACATGTTTTTTCATATCCTGAGCCTAAGCTTCGTTTATTTAAACTATATGTATAGTTAAGCTTCATAGAACTTTTATAATTTATATACATTCAACTCTTAACATACTTGTAAATCTTTATTTAAGAAAGTAAAAATAAGGTTAATAAAAACTTTACTATATAATTAGAAATTTAATAATCATTAACTTACAAGTGTTTAACATTAAATATATCTACAAGAGTATTAAATATATTTACAATGATGTCATATATATATATATATATATATATATATATATATATATATATATATATATATATATATATATATATATATATATATATATATATATATTATAAATATATATATATATATATATATATATATATATATATATATATATATATATATATATATATATATATATATATATATATATATATATATATATATATATATATATATATATATATATATATATATATATATATAAGGTTAACATTAAATATAATACAAGAATATTATTATATATAACACTTCCACATACATTTTTCATATGATGTTTATGACTATTTCATATTAAAACTCTCTAAATCTTTACAAATATGCCAATCATTTATATCATTATCGATTATATAGTTTCGTGTCTCATTAATACCTTCAGATAGCACATATGTAAAAAGTTCCCTCTCAGATATCATAGTATATTTACAGTCTGGATCACCTGCATAAATACTTTCTTGCCATTGTTTTCTAAGTAGATAGATGAATTTCTGTACATCTATAGAACTTAGGAAGCGATCGATGATGAG
>JABUQX010115339.1:5000-7500 GCA_015478945.1 Trachelipus rathkii | reverse complement strand
CCAAAAATAGCCTAAGGAAACAGGGTGCCAAATAATCGATACAGTATCGATACCCAAAATAATCGATATTTTTGCCGATATTTGAGCATGCGATATGCCCTCCCTACTTCTGCGGTGGTTCAATCCCGGAGAAGGCAGTAATTCTTTACCTTCCCACTTATGTTCTTTATTTAACATCTAAATAAATTGCGATTATGCAATATTTAACACCTACATATTATTAAGAATGAAGGATAGGACAGGCTGGACACCTGGTAATGTCACCTTGAAGGGAACTCGATTGCTTTAAAACTGTTCTTGAACTCAACTTTGTTGGGTTGGGGGATGGTTCATATTGTCCTCATTTCGCAACATGCGGTGGTTCAATCCCGGAGCAGGCAGAAATTCTTTGCCTTCCCACTTATGTTCTTTATTTAATATATATATATATATATATATATATATATATATATATATATATATATATATATATATATATATATATATATATATATATATATATATATATATATATATATATATATATATATATATATATATATATATATATATATATATATATATATATATATATATATATATATATATATATATAAATACTGTGGTGCTCTAGACTTTGCGGGGCCCTGGGCGGCAATGGCAGCCCTAGGCTTTGCGGGGTCCTGGGCGGTGTTTTCGTAGAAAACATACACAAGTATATAAAGTATTAAAATCTGCACATTATATATATATATATATATATATATATATATATATATATATATATATATATATATATATATATATATATATATATATATATATATATATATATATATATAAATATATATATATTAATATATATATATATATATATATATATATATAAAATAAATATATATATATATATATATATATATATATATATATATATATATATAATATAACACATATATATAAAATATATAAAAAATAAATAAAAAAAATATATATATATATATATATATATATAAATATATATATATATATATATATATATATATATATATATATATATATATATATATATATATATATATATATATATATATATATATATATATATAAAATATGCACAATATATATATATATATATATATATATATATATATATATATATTGCGCAGCTCATGCGATATGGGGAGTTAAATCTGTTAAATCTGGAGCCGCCACTATATATATATATATATATATATATATATATATATATATATATATATATATATATATATATATATATATATATATATATATATATATATATATATATATATATATATATATATATATATATATATATATATATATATATATATATATATATACATATATATATATATATATATATATATATATATATATATATATATATATATATATATATATATATATATATATATATATATATATATATATATATATATATATATATATATATATATATATATATATATATATATATATATATATTGTGGTGAGCAACATAATGTAATAAGTCATAATGAGCAGTCGAAAATTCGGAGTTCAATTTATTTTATTTTTGTTACTTGGTTGCTTGTAGACAAAAGTAAACCATAATATATGAGTAAACCGCGTAACTACATAGTATAGATATTAATAAAATTATAGTTGTGTTTCTCCTCTTCAGAAGAAGGTTAGTTTTCTGATTTCTGAAGTGCATTAATATTTTGGTACTGGTCAAAGTTATAAATTGTGTGACACACTATACATAATAATGATAATATTGTACACATAATTTAATTGTGCCTTGGTCAAATGAGGTTGTTTTCTGACTGTGATCTTCCATTTTAGCAAAGTTTACAACATGCTAAGCGTGTTTACACTAAACGTAAGTGATCCTACATCGTTAATTTTCTTGCTCCAAAAAATAACTTATGTAAACCTGACTTTCCTTCTCTTATTCGCTCTGATGAATCCCTAGCCAATACACCTGCTGAAGGGATATATATATATATATATATATATATATATATATATATATATATATATATATATATATATATATATATATTATATATATATATTTATATATATATATATATATATATATATATATATATATATATGGTATTAAATATCTAGTATTTGATCTAAATATTTTCTGAAAAAATTTTCTAAGTTCAAAAGAATTCTAAGTTCAGAAAAGTTAAATTAAGTTAGGTTTTTTAAGAAAATTGTTTAGTGGCAAGCTTCTGGCATAATTCCAGAAGCTTGCCACTAAAGAATTTTCTTAAAAAACTGAACTTAGAATTTTTCTGAAAATATTTAGATCAAATACTAGATATTTACCATATATATATATATATATATATATATATGTGTCCGTTACTAATAAATATATATATATATATATATATATATATATATATATATATATATATATATATATATATATATATATATATATATATATATATATATATATATATATATATATATATGCAACAAATTGGATTCATTA
>JABUQX010115338.1:10000-17500 GCA_015478945.1 Trachelipus rathkii | reverse complement strand
TATTATTATTATTATTATTATTATTAGTTGTAGTAGTAGTAGTAGTAGTAGTAGTAGTAGTAGTAGTAGTATTATTATTACCGCTTTCATTATTATTATTATTATTATTATTATTATTATTATTATTATTATTATTATTATTATTATTATTATTATTATTATTATTATTATTATTATTATTATTATTATTATTATTATTATTATTATTATTATTTTATTATATTATTATTCTCATTATTATTATTCTCATTATTATTATTATTATTATTATTATTATTATTATTATTATTATTATTATTATTATTATTATTATTATTATTATTATTATTATTTTTATTTTTATTATTATTATTATTATTATTATTATTATTATTATTACCGCTTTTATTATTATTACTATTATAATACGCCAGCAAGTCTTGTTCTTTTAACGTTCGATTTAAAAGGCTTAACCCTTTCTCAATGGAATTCTGAGAATTCCATTCACTAAGCTCCTCCCCCAATTGTAACCCTGTTTCCATGGCAATTTCTTTCGGCCACGCCCACTCTCCATTTTCTATACAAGCTAATTGCAATTGAAATTCCCCAGCCTCTATAATCTTATCTCTTTCGTCAGCCAATTCTGTCAAAATTATCGCCAATTTATTTTTAGCCTTAGAGACCAATTTAAACTCAACGTCAAAATTTGCAATAGAATTCAATAGATTCATCTCCCGGATGTTATGAACTTTTGTGGCACTCTTTTTTGAATAGGCTGTGATTAATCCACTGTTGCTGGTGCAGATATTAACCCTCCTATTTGCAATTAAGTAAGCATATTTTTGTAAACTGTTGTTGACGCATAGCAACTCCTTAACCAACTGTGGTAGTGCCACCTCCACCTCAGTCAGTATGGTACTATAAAGAGCGAAAACCTTCGTCTGATCATTCTCTTCTCCCATCAGAGCACTGGCTATTGTGAGCTCGCTCACCTTCGTGTACAATAGTAACTCAGTTTTTTCATCAGGGAAAGATAACAAGGTGGCGTTTACCATTGCCGCTTTTGCTTCCCTGAATGCCCGATCGGCTTCCACCCCCCAGGAAATCTTTTTCGAGGATGCGGGTTTCCCCTTCAACATTTTCGTTAGAGGTTGCAATAATTGAGCCGCCCCGGCTATGTTAATTCGGCAGAAGTTATATAGACCGAGAAATGCCCTAAGCTGTTTGATAGTTGTTGGCTTTGCAACATTCACCACTGCATCGATCTTCTCCTTGCTAGGCCTAACCCCCTTCTCGCTAATGTTGAAACCTAAAAAATCTATTTCTCCGACTGCAAGCAAACATTTTTTTGGGTTCATATAAATTTTCATATATTTCAATCTTTCTAAAACCTTCTCCAACATTGCAACATGCTCTTCAAGAGTCGAACTTGCGATTAGTATGTCATCTAAGTAAACAAAAACATTCTTTAAATCTCCAAGCAAGATCGACATGAGGCGCTGAAAGGCACTAGACGAGCATTTGTGTCCTTGAATTAAGTAGTTGAAGCTAAAGTTACCAAATGGACAAGTAATAGTGAAATATTTCTTTGTTTCCGCGCTGACTGGCACGTTATAGTAAGCTTGCCGGAGGTCAAATTTCGTTAGCAACTTGCAATGCTGCAATTGCAAGATGATATCTTTAATCTTAGGCAGAGTAAAATTGTCAGAGGTGGATCTTTGGTTTAATAAACGCAGATCAACGACCAAACGAGTTCTTGCCGTCCGACTTTGGCAGCTAGTAACTCCAATCGCTTTTCCCCCGCGAAATGACCCCCGCGTCCAATAATTTATTGATTTCCTCCCTTGCTTTCTCAAAATGTGGGGCTATGCTTCTACTCCTTAACTGTATCGGCGTGCCCCTAACCTCTACATGGTATGGATAATTTTCTGCCAACTCGCATAAAATTTCTTCCTTCAAAGGACATTCTTCTCTCTCCCCTCCCCCCTCATCAACAGTGCAATCTTCAACCCCCCTCCCAATAGTACAATCTTTACCCCCCCCCCCCCCCCCCCCCCTCCCCTATAGTTTCGTTGCTATCGGGTTGTGAATGAGCGACAAAGTCGTTCTCACAGCTGTTAAAATAAGCCCCGCCCCGTTTTCTCCGGTACTTTGCACATATAAAGCGCCACCTTGCAAGCTGTTCATTCTTTAAATTTAAATTAGGCGCTTCATAGGGATTTAAGAACAAGACTTGGTATTTCCTAATCAAATCGTTAATTAATTCATATTCGCAAAGCGGTATATTTAAAGAGACAGCGGTTAGAGGGAAGATAGAATTTCGAACATGCTCAGAAAAATCAAAAGCCTCATTACTGAGAGAAATACTACGTTTCGTGCTCGGATCTAATAAATAATGGCATCTAAAGTCAATAGTGAACCCGTGTTTTTTGAGAAAAGGCATGCCGAGGACGTTAAATTTGATGTCTGCAGCGTAGGCATGCACATTGTAAAGTCTGTCTAACCCCAAGTCAATTTTAATCACCCTTTTATTATAAATACTTATACAGCCTCCATTTGCGGCTCTGGCAGTGCCAATAACGGCACCCCCCTTATCTAATTCAGACGCTACCACCAGGTCGAGGCAACTTCCGGTGTCTAGTAAATAAGATTCATTGTTAGTTTTATCCGAAATATAATATAATTTATCAAAAACCACATCTTTAACTGCTGCAACGATTTTAGTTGAGTTGCCAGAAACTCCCACTACATTATTACCAGATAAGTCACATGCATTATTTCTTAAATTTAATGATCCCACAGGCTTATCGGAAGGAGAAAAACCTCCTTCATCCCTAAAACTAATACAATTCATTTTCAGAAAGGGGGTTTCGCCCCCTTTCTTATTTACAAGTTCATTTTTATCATTATTTTTATTAATAAGTATGGAGTCACAAGTCTGAATCGCCTCTACTCCTGCCTCCTCCCCAGTGACTGGAGTGGGGGAGCAGGTCGACTCCGTTGGGGGAGACGGCGACTCATAAGATTGCATGCTCGCTGCTTCAAGAGTCACAGTATTGTCTTCAATATAATTACAAGAATTTAAACAACCGTTATCGCCATCACTATGGCCATCATTCCTAGTTCTACAATCATTATTATTATTATTATTGTTATTAATCTCATCATGCATTGAGTTACAATTAAAAGTTAAAGATGACTCTACACCTGTTGACTCTTTGATAATCGACTCCTGTGGGGGAGAGGCTGACTCATTAGGAATCCCCCCCTGTCTCTGATCATTTTTACAAGTCATATTCCTACTCCATTTAAATCTATTAATATAATTAACATTTCCATTAGACCCACGATCATCATAATTACCATTATTACTAAAATGCCTATTATTATTATGGCCATTAAGATTAGCATACCCATCATTATTATAGAAGCTATTATAATCAACACGTGCATTATTATTATAATTATTATTGTTACAATTAATATTTTCATTACCATGGTGATTATTATTATAAAAATTGTCCCTATCATAGTTACTATAATTTCCATTATTACAATTATAACTATAATTTCTACCGTTATTATGATTATCATTATAATAATGTCTTCTACTATTATAGTTATTATTATGATTATTATTATAATGACCATTGTAAAAACCATTTCTACTAAGATTACCTCTATAATTAAAATTAATATTTCCCCGCCCAAAATTTGACCTATTCATATAAAAATTGCAGGGCGAACAATTACAAAAGTTTCTACTCACGAAAGCATCATTCCCCCAAATATTTACCCCCATCTGGCCCGGGAGTCGTCTCACAGGCCAGCCCCTCCATTTCCCTGCTTTGAAATGTTGGAGTTCTGTTGTGGGGGTGGGGGAGTCGCCGGGGGTTGCGAAATTAAGGCGTACATTGGGCAATATCGACCTTCACATCTAAATGATTTATGCAAGAATTTTCTATGGAACCTACAAAGCCCTTCGGTGCTTGGCCCAGCTGCAACGTTGTCATATGTTGATCGGTTGAAGTTCCTTCCTCTTGAATCTTGATCATTGTTGGGGGTGGGGGAATTTTTTGAATTCTGACACAGCGTCCTTGCCAGTTCTATCACACTCTTGGCGAGTGACCTCATTTCTTCAGCAGACTTCTCATGAGAGATTATCAGCCGACTTATTTCTCTCTCTTGAGCAGAAGACTCTCTGTTCGGCGGCTTGGTGACTTTCTCTTCTGCTGATCGGACGGCGTTTACAGGTTGCCATTCGGTTCTCCCCCCTCTGGGGGGTTGGGGTTGGTAAGCACCGTTTTGGAGGAAAAATTTGTTAAAAATGTCGTCGGCGATTTCTATTAATTCTTCAAAATCATGGTTCTTCTCTGTTGTCATGAGGGAGATCTGTAGTTGCTGAGGCAATCGTAAGAGAAAGAGTTCTCTAATAAATTTAGCATCGTTGTCCGTTACTGAATCGAAGCTGGATATTCCGAGCATTTCCTTTATTCTAACTACATAGTCGGATGGAAGCTCTCCCTCCCTCATTCCAGATTGGAAGACTTCTTCTATCTGCGTTCTTAGCGATGGTGCATAGAGTTTTTCTATTACTTTTACTAATTTAGTATAACAATCGCTTCAGGGGAAGTTTCAATGAATTTGTAATTTTGCTTGGTAATTTTGACGCCAATAGCCTGACTCTCTCTCTCGGATCGGTGATTTCATTAAGGTTAAAGATCATAGTTGTTTGTCGAATCCATTCGAGGGCATCAAATTCGTTGAAGAGGGGGATGGCATTGAGGGGGAGACTCTTCTTCCTTTTTTTTTCTCCCTAAGACTTAAGAGGGTGGGGGAAAGGTGACTTCTCACCAGGTTTGTTGCTTCATGCTCTTCTTGGGTCTCGCCTTCAGACTCCGTCTCGTATTGTGACGAGTCACCTTCTTCATTTACCCCTTCGGTCGGGGGGACTTCTGGGGGAGTGTGATGGGGTCTTAATGATCGAGAGCGATTCACTAATAGCCAAGTTGGTCCTCTAGTTAGAACCTTGGGTGACTTTCTTTTTGACTAGGCATTTTTAGCGGTTTTTTTCTTTTGCTTTTTTAGGGGAAAGTTTTATGCCTATTGCGATAGGGCTTCTTATTTCACTGCTTTTTTGGGGAGTTTGAACTGTTTTATTTTATTTTATATGTTTTTTGTGTGTGTTTGTGTTTTGATCGGCACTTTTTTTCACTTCACTGATTAAAATTTTGTTTATTATGATTTTGCGTTTGTTTTCACTTCACTTTTGTATATTAGATGTTTGTTTGTTCGTGTTCACTCTGGGAGTCACTATTTCTTTGTACGAAATCATGAAGGATTAGGCACAGTGGTATAAAAAAGGGTAATTACTTCTTATCTTTATTTTCTAAAATTAATCAAATTAAATGGTTTTAAATCATCAATGTCCAAAATAATTAATAGTACATGTTACGCAATTCTTTAACATAAGAATTTGGTTAAATTTAATTAATAATGAGTCTATTATCAGATGTTGTAATTATGATCCCCCTTTCCGTAATTTGGGGTTTATTTAATTAGGCAAGCGGTTCACAGTCATTAATAAGATTGGTGAAAGTTAACACAATAAATTTCTACAACCAAAACACAATTTTCCGGCCTTTTAACAAGCCGATGCTTTAACACACCCTCTCTTCTTATAACGTGAGGTCCTAACTAACTTCTCCTTTGAACTCCAGGCACCCTTTTTGAGAGTCACCGGGGTTAGGAAATTTACACGATAAAATAACAGTCAAGGTCCGATTTACAGGCGAATATATATCAGGTATACATAATTATGGTGAGATGGGGAATATATTGAAATATATATAAAAATATATATATATATATATATATATATATATATATATATATATATATATATATATATATATATATATATATATATATATATATATATATATATATATGTATAAATATATATATATATATATATATATATATATATATATATATATATATATATTATTATTATATATATATATATATATATATATGTATTATATATTATTATATATATATATATATATATATATATATATATATATATATATTATTATATATATATATATATATATATATATATATATATATATATATATTTATATATATATATATATATATATATATATATATATATATATATAGTATATATATATATATATTATATATTATATATATATATATATATATATATATATATATATATATATAAATATATATATATATATATATATATATATATATATATATATATATATATATATATATATATATATATATATATATATATATATATATATATATATATATATATATATATATATATATATATATATATATATATATATATATATATATATATATATATATATATATATATTTAGGTGGGGAGGAGGCCGAATCATTCAGCATTCTCAACGATCTGGAGCAACTAATTAAAGAACCCACACACATTCCGGATCGTCCCAACCAATTCTTGAACACACTTGACCTATGTTTCACCACTAGTCCTTTCTTTATAAATACACCAGTTTAGCTCCTATTGGTAAATCTGACCAACCTTATATCACTTAATTTTAATACTTTCTCTCCAACAGCTCCATCCTGCCCTACGTGTTTTTTCTGGCACTTTGATCGGGCCGATTGGGGGCCATGCATCGCTTCTACGCTAACTATAATTGGAATGACTGCTTTGACTCTTGGGACGCTTCCACTTTCTGCCGATATGTGGAGCTGTAATCGTTGATGGATGAGCAAGTTCATTCCTTCTTCGACTAAATCTTTCTCTCCTCATAACCATGGTTCGATCGTGCTTGTTCTCTGGCCATTCAGGCTAGACACAGTGCGTATCGGGTGTGAATTTTCGTTCTTCTATCACTCTTGTTAATTTTCATTCAGCTAGAAATCGTTGTAGGGATACTCTTCGACGAGCAAAGCGGGCTTTCATCAAACGAAAGTGCGCTAACCTCCTAGGCTCTCCTACTGACAAATCTTTCTGGCCTCTTGCCAAAAACATCTCTAACAACTTCTGTAAATCTGCCTTTCCTCCTCTTATTCGATCTGATGGTTCTGTTGATAACTCTCCAACTGAAAAGGTCAATCTCTTTGGTCTCTATTTTCCTAACTCAACCCTGACGATTCTGGCATTCTCCTCCTCCTCCTTCATCTCTCAGGTGTTCTATGCCTTTGCCTGTGATTACATCTGATCGGAGGTGCATGGACCCCTGAAATCTATGAATGTTAGGAAGGCGGGTGTCTTGATGGCATTCCCCGTGTTTTGAGGGAGGCTCCGTGCTGGTCTCCCCGTTCAACCATACTTTCTATGTCTCAATACTAGCACTTTCCCTCAGTGTTGAAGCACGTACATGTCCAACCTATTCCGAAAAAAGGAAGCCGTTCTGATCCTTCCTAACTATCGCCCTATAGCTCTAATTTGTATTCTACTCCTAAGATCTTTGAAACTTTCAACTTCCTCAT
>JABUQX010115337.1:27500-31013 GCA_015478945.1 Trachelipus rathkii | reverse complement strand
CATAAAAAAATTTGACATTGAGCATAAGAGGTCAGTAAAAATCAGTATGAAATTAATAACGTATGCTGAAAAAATTATAACTCCCAAGATGAATAAGGAACAAACTAATAAAAATTTTATCTCAGTTTGCCCTGCAGTTACAACATGGTAATTGATGCAAATTTCTGTTGCAGCTTTCGGGTAGATGCTCATGCAGATAACGGGTGACGAAGAGAAGAAAGAAACTTGGCATCATTGCAGAGATAGTAGGTTGCGCTTGAAGAGACTGCTAGCAAATTTAGTGACCACAGAGGTATCTGCAGAACAAACCGCTCCAGCCTAGAAAGATCTGCTTAAAGTAACATTGATGCACTTAGCATAACTGAACATCCCGTTGCATTTCCTTACACATGTAAACCATCTTGGCTAACTAGTATGTTTCAAATGTACTCGCTGATCCTACTTGTACCAAGATCCATTTAATAAGACACTTACCAAAGCCCAGAAATTGTGGAATGCCCAAAACAGG
Source organism: Trachelipus rathkii (assembly GCA_015478945.1). NCBI lineage: Eukaryota > Metazoa > Arthropoda > Malacostraca > Isopoda > Trachelipodidae > Trachelipus > Trachelipus rathkii. Next base: position 30,505 of record JABUQX010115337.1, on the reverse strand, counting down.
AAAACTACAATTGCTGCGAGAATCAAGGAGTTGGGAACAAAGCTTAAAACACCAAGTGTTACTCGCTGGAACTCCCTATACGATTCTATAAAAGACCTGTTTTAGAACCTTGGATGGTCGCAAGACACAAATCAACAACATTTTTATGAGCAAAAGCCTTGTCTTCAGTATTTAATAAAAGTGGTAAGGAGGTAATTGCGGAGTACATCGAAATAATGGCGCCCATTGCTGTTAGGCTTGATATGTGCAGGGAGAGAAGAATGCGTACGCGGAGTCGACCTATTGCCTAATCTCTTCCTCCTCAAGGATAAGATTGGGGAAATGCAATGAGAGGTGGAAAAATTTAACTATGCCAAAAACTTAGTCAACTACTTGCTAAAGCAACCAAAGGCAAACAAAGGAAAGAAAAGGGCTTCGAACAGAGGTTCAGCATTCTTTTTGATGATTTTGATTTGTTTATGGCAACAGCCCTCAATCCTCACTTCAAACTCGGAGTGGTACGTAGGTTAAATGAGGGGAAGTATCAAGCTGCCAAGAACAGGATACTGGAGGAAATTAAAGTGTAATATTGGATGGCGAATCTAACGTTGTAAACGATTTAAGGCACTAAGTGACTAGGACAGAGTCTTGAAGTGACCCAAGTTTCAGCTTCTTCTTAGTCTTGCTGCTATGTGTACACAGTTTGTGCATCTATTTATATGATATTATATATATATAAATATATAATATATCTTTTTAAATATATATATATATATATATATATATATATATTATTATTATATATATATATATATATATAATATATATATATATATATATACATACATACATACAGTATATATAGTTTATATATAGTATATATATATATATATAGTATATATATATATAGGTATATATATATATATATTATATATAAGTACTATAGTAATATATATATATAACAAGGAAATGCTGTAAAAGTTTATTAATAATGTATATTATATTATATATATTATTTACTATTATATATATATAGTATATATATATATATATATATATAGTATATAATATATATATATATATATTATAATATATATATTATATAATATATTATACTATTATATATATAATATATTACATATAAATATAGTTATATATATTATATATATAGTTATATATTATGTGTAGCAAATATGATATATTTATATATTATATATGCTATTGATAATTGTATATATATATATATATATATATATATATATGATATATATTATATATGATATACGGTAATATATATATATATAATTATATATATCTAATAATATTAATATATATATATATACAATTTATACATTACATATATATTTCACAGATACCACTACATAATGTTCAACTGAAACTTAAAAAAAGATTTGATTCTTGATACCATTTCTAAATATTCAGAAAGTGATAGGGCCCATAAATCAGCAGTCACCTCTGGAGGAGAAGTTGGGGACAAATCTTGGATAGCTGGTCTGCAGTTAAATGTCACCACATACCCCTCTCACTACAAAACCTGTTTTCCTGTGAATACCAGAAGTCTGAGTGACTTGTTATTAAGCTATAAATACCCCGATGCATTACCCAGCTCAGCTACCGTGGAAAGGTGTTTAGTCAAAGGCTCTGAGATTCTAAGAGCAAAGAGGGCAACCATGGCATCCAGCAATTTTGAAAAATTTATCTTATGAAGGAATTATGACCCTATTCAGAATGCAAGAGGAGAACGAGGACGAAGATCACAGATAATTGAATAACATTAATAAAATCTTTCTCATTTTTGTTTTATTATATATATTTGCATCTTTCAATTAAAATTTAAAAAATTAAATTAATCTTTAAATACTTGCACTTTATTTTTTAATTTTTTGGGCGGCTCTTAAATTTTGTGCCTTTTAAAAAAAAAATGATTGCGGACAGTGCGCTCTTTGCGCAAAATGCTGACTATAATTTTTTGAAAAATTGTGCGCTTTTGCGCTTGCGGACTAAGTTTCTCCACTTTGCGCTTTTGCGTTTGCGCTTAAAGTTTAAAATTGCTGCGCCCACCTCTGAGTATATATATATTAATATATATATATATATATATATATATATATATTAATATATTATATTATATATATATATAGTAATATAGTAATATACATATATAATATATAATATATTATATATATATATATTATATTATATATATGTGTGTGTGTGCGTGTTTGTGTGTATGTGTATGTGTGGGTGTGTGTATGAAGGTGTGTGTAGGCGTGTGTGGGTGTGTGTATGCTCAACGCTTAAAAAACATTCTGTCATTGAAATGAGAGTTAATTCAAATTTCATTAATTTCTTTACAAAATTAATAATCCAAACTATTTTTCTAAAGTCTTAATTGCTTTTTATTTAAGAGAAAGTAATTTTTTTTTTTTTAATTTCGTAATTAATAAACGGAAGGCCGAAGTATTATTAAAACAAGTTGACGAACTCAAAACAATGAATGAACGAAAAATTGAGGAAATGGAACGAAAAGAGGAGATAATAAGGAAATCGATGTGTTCTATTAACCAAGATAATCTCTTAATTTATTAACGTAAATTAGAAATGAAGCGAAATGAAGAAATGGCGGGAAATTCAGAAAAACGCGGGAAATTCAGAAAAACGCGGGAAATTAAAAAAAGCGCGGGAAATTAAGAAAAGAGCGGGAAATTAAGAAAAGAGCGGATACTTAAGAAAAAGCTCAAGATATTAAGAACAGCTCAAGAAATAAAAAACAAAAAGAAGTGTTATAAAATGGTGAGACTTGAAAGACTATGACAAAGCTTTGGAGCAAGTTTAGATGAAATAAAATAGTGTTGACCGTTGTGAAAGGAGTTGAACTTTTTTATTTCACTATTTTAAAATATAATGAAGGTGAAAAATATGCATTAATAATAATAATAATAATAATAATAATAATAATAATAATAATAATAATAATAATAATAATAATAATAATAATAATAATA
>JABUQX010115337.1:0-22500 GCA_015478945.1 Trachelipus rathkii | reverse complement strand
TATGAGGGTCTTCCTGTCGAAGACTTCAAGAGATAGAACGGGATATGAGATATGGTGATCGGAAGAGCCCAGAGGATATAAAAGTATAACAAAATAAAGAGGAGGATTAGAGGTTCGGAAAGGTTCATCTTCAAGACGATTAGGAATACGATTAGGAAGCTGCGCCAACTGCTCGAGGTCAGTCAGGATAGAAATGTGATAGACAAGTTCACCAGCTGTATCTTGAGAGTTAAAGGAAAGGAATTGTCGGTGTTGAGCACTGAATTCACAAAGAATGATGAATTCAATGAAAAGAGAAGATGAAAGAATGTGTTCTAACTTAGAGTTAATTAGTCGACGAATTTATGATAGTTAGTTGAGTTACGAGACATATACAGAACAGATGAATTTATTACTAGATTACGAGATATTTTGAACCATAATAGTAGAAAATTCGGAATGCTTCAAGCCAAAGACAGGAAAACAAATAACACCATTCCACACTTAGTCACAACAACCGATTTGACTTAAAATGGAGTATAGAGACGGGAAGAGACAACAGATTAGCGTTTGTTGCCAGAACGCTCAAAAACCTGAGGTTCGGTTAAAAACAAGAGATGAGGTTTTAGAGGAAGAGAAGTGATGTTCAGCATAGTGAAAACTAGATTTAAATTCACTAGGATTTCTGAAATTTATGAAGAAAGGACACCATCCATCAGAACAGGGCGGCAATTTCATACCGGTGAAGCTTCCACCACCAAAGCACGTCAACTCCAAATTGATGATGGAGTGGGGTGGATGAGGGGCTATATTTGGAAGTTCCCCCTTATGCTTCTCGTTTCTAATCATGTGCTTGCCATTTTGATATTTTCTTTAGAAGGAAAGAGTTGTCTGTAATAGTGTTTTGTAGTGTGTGACAGAAGAAAGCCTACTCCAGTGTAAGAAGAATCTGGATATGAGCGCAAGAGGGCGAACAATTGGGACTGGAATTCCTTGGAATGTACCCTAATACTCCAAATATGCCCAATGGGTATAATCTCGTAGCTTTGGGAAGACTACTTATTAAATATATATATATATAATATATATAATATAATATAAATACATCCATACAAAGAGACAAGACAGATATATATACTCTTATATATATTACTAATATATAGTAATATTATATATTATATACTATATATTCCTTATACGTATTATATATATATATATATATGAGACTGTGGTCGAACTAAAGCTCATGGACTTCCAACCCTGTTGACTGTTCGAACCTCGCTTCGAGGAGGAATGCCAACAGGCATTGGATGCTGCCACACAGGGCCTGGCTCTATGACGTAGTAATATATATATATATATATATATATTATTATATTATATATAATATATATAATATAATATGTATATACTATATATTATATATATATATAATATTATATATATAGATATTATATATAGTAATATTATTAAACTATATATATAAAGCACATCCATCCAAAAAAAGAGACAGGACAGCATTACTCGTATTTGACTGTCACTTTGTTTTTATGGGAATATTTGGATGGATGTGCCCTTTCATACTTAATATCTTTCGTATATAAAATTTTGAATATTGGGCTATAAGATAAATATAATTTTACAATTTTTATAATTATGCTATATTAAATATACATATATATAATATTATATATATATATATATACTAAAATAATATAGTATATTATATATATAATATATATAGTAATATATTTATATAACTAGTATATATATATATCTACATATATTATATATATTATATATATATATATAATATATATAATAATTATATAATACTAATATAATATAGTAACTATATATATATATAGGCACTTTCCTGTTAAAAGGATGTTACATAAAAAAACAGATTTCGAAATATCGCTGAACACTAATCGTCTACCCATGCACTTGTGACGTTATTTACTTAAGAAACCACCAATAGAAGAAGACGAAAAAGTTGCAGATTTGCACTCAGATGTCATTAGTTAGCTTTGATAATTCTCATTTTGTTTTAATTTTTTTATTTATTTATTTTATTAAGGCAGCCGAGCACGAGACAGAGGGGGACGTGACACTCCCCCCCGTTCTCCCGCTGCAGGCCGATGAGACCCTGACTCTTATACATCTTTGCCTATTTAAATATTGGGTATTCCTTTAGCAGTAAAAAAAAAAAAAACTTTTTGTCAACCTTCACGCTTTATTGCCTTGAAATAATCCGAAAAATAATCGATTAACATCGCTCTTCGATATATATCGGTAACATCCTTTAAGGGAAAGTTCCGTATATTATATAAATATAATATATATTATATAGTATATTATATATATATATATAATATAATATATATAATCTATTCCGCATATGTGTAGTATATATATAGTATATAGTATAATATATATATATATATATATATATATAAAAGGAACATATCGCGCATTATTTTAACCAACATATTCATACATACACATTCATTCGGTTTATAATCGCATCAAATATTTATTTGGAAGAATGCAAATTAGTACGAGAGCAGAAAGTTTGTCAATTTTGACAAGGGAGCGAGAAGTGACCTAGCGGAAGTGGGACGGACAACAAAGAATTCAATAAATAATTCGAATAATATTACCTTTTCATTATTAATATTGGCAAAAATCGTTCTCCCTTCAGAACTTGTCGAGTAAGTTCCAATTACCTTTTTAAATTGCTTGATGATCTCTGTAAAAAATTTACAAATTAATTTGTAATTTAATTGAAGCAAAAAGTTGTGAAATTAAATTGGAAATTATTAATATTGAAGGAAAATCTAAAAATATTCAGTGAGTTTTGTTATCATTAATTATTGAAAGATGAAGAAACAAGCATGCGCACAAGCATGCGCACAAGCATACGCAGATATATTTACTATAATTACATACACTGGCATTTGCTTGGGGTGAGTAATTAACTCCTGCAATTTTAATGCCATTATATATATAATAATATATACATAGTATATATATATATATACCTATATATATACTATATAGTATATATAATTAATCTGATATATATATATAATATATTACTATATCTAATATATATAAATCTATTAGAGTAATATATATATCTACATATATAATATATATAATATATATATATTATTGGCCTTAGAATAAATGCTAATACCTACGCTATAACGTAGATTACTATACCTAACTATATATATACTATATAATATATTATATATACATAATATTATATATAATATATATATATGTTGATGTAAGTTATATATATAGTATATATACTATACATATATATATATTATATTATACTATAGTATATATATCATAATATATATATATATAATATATATAGTGTATATATATTAACAATACATGATAAATATGTATTATAATCGTATATAATCAGTACTATATATATTGATAACATTAATTGTTTATGTCAAGGGAAGCTTTTAAAATATTTCGTTTAAACTTAAACAAAACTACGTCCAATTTCAAGAGGAGAAACGTGACAATTACTATTCCAGGAATCCCTGCCTAAACCTTCTGACTTTAGATTTATGTCAGTACTCAACACTCTTAGATATATACACAGTAAACACACACATATAAGTACGCCTTCTCATACACTCTTAAGCAAATCTAAACGCACACAAGCACGCAAAGCAGTAAAACAATTCTTATTTCATTACTATTTATTTTGTTTGCGGTGATAAAGCCAAATACTTTTATAGTTAATCTTATTAAATAGTGATATTAGTAGTGGTAGTAGTAGTAGTAAAATTAGTATTATTTACTATTATAATTATGCTTATGATTACGATTATGATTATGACTATGATTATGATTATTATGATTATAATTATTATAATTATCATATTTATGAATTTTATAACTATGATTATTATTATTATTATTATAATTATTATGATTATGATTATTATGATTATTATGATGATAATTATTCTGATTATGGTGATTTTTATTTTATTATTATTTTTATTTTAATTTTAATATTTATTTATATTTTATTATTATTTTTATTATTTTTTAAATTATTTATTATTTATTTATTATTATTTATTATTATTATTATTATTATTATTATTATTATTATTATTATTATTATTATTATTATTATTATTATTATTATTATTATTATTATTATTATTATTATTATTATTATTATTATTTTTATATTATTATTATTATTATTATATTATTGATTATTATTAATTATTATTATATTATGTATTTATTATTATTATTTATTATTATTATTATATATATTATTATTATTATTATTATTATTATTATTATTATTATTATTATTCAGACAATTCTTTTGATACGATTTTAATGACGTAACACGGAATAATGGGCATAAACTTTCTCATAAACAATTTCAAACCCAAATAGCCAAAAATTTCTTCACTTAATATGTGATTGAGAAGTGGAATAGCCTTTCTTATGAAACAGTGAACAGCGGCAACATCGATTCATTCAAGAAAAGGTTAGATATACACCTTAAGGAAATTGGTCTGTGGACTTTAATTCAACTCAATTTTTACTTTATTAAAACACTAGAATTGGTAGTGACCTAGATATGGTAAAATAAAATTTTAATTATTAAAATCGTTTAGTAAATGTTAAAAATGCATCTTAAAAAGAATTTGGACGCCGAACATAAAATAGTTTGATATTCACCGCTTAGAACGTATCCGTTCTAAGATGGTGACCTCTACGATCACACTGAGTTGGAAAAATAATGCAAAAACTAAATTTCACAAACTTGTAGCACTGTGTTGTTTGCTGTTTAGAAACCGATCTGTTCGAAGTGAGTAAACTCATTATGTCACATTAAAATAAGTTAAATAATCATAACAAATCATTCTAAAACATTTAGCAACTAAGATGATAAAAATACATGAGCAGTGTTTTAAGACAGGGGACACATCCAACACAATATATAAACAAAAATACTTAACAGACTAGCCTTGAGTGAACTGTAAAGTCTTCAATACTCGGTGTTCTGCATATAGTTCTTCTTAGTTAGACCTCATCTGGAATTCGCAGTATAGTTTTGGAGTCCATACCTCAAAAAGGACTTAGAAGAATTTAAAGAAGGGCAACCAAATTGGTACCGGAATTGAGAGGTAAGTCGTACGTGTAACGACTACGAACTTAACAGGCTAGCCTTGAGTGGACTGTAAAGTCTTATTTAGAGACAAGAAGATTGAAAGGAAAATTAATAGAATTTTTCAAAATACTAAATAAATTTGACAATATCTATTATAAACAATCCATTAGAGACGATTTTAATGATGTAACACGAAATAATGGCATAAACTTTCTCATAAAAGATTCGAACAAAATATAGCAAAGACTTTCTTCACTTACGATATAATTAAGAAGTGGAATAGTCTTTCTTATGAAGAGCGGCAACATCGATTTATTTAAAAAATGTTAGATATACACCTTAAGGAATTGGTCTTTGAATTTCAATTGGAACTCGATTTTTACTTTATTTAAACACTAGAATTAGTAGTGATCTATATATGGTAAAATCAAACTAGAGCTAATGAAATAATTTAATAAATGTTAAAAATATATCTTAAAAAGAATTCGAGCGCCCAACTTTTAATAGCTTTGTTCCTCAAAGCTTGGAACTTAACCGTTCTAAGACGGTGATATCTTCTTTTACACTATCGCCTTAACTTATTATAAATAGCTTTGATGTTCACCCTTTTAAGGTGATGATCTCTTCGATCACACTGAGTAGGAGAAATAGTTCACTATTAATAATAACAATAATAATAATCATAATAATAATAATAATAATAATAATAATAATAATTTAATAATAATAATAATAATAAATATATAATAATAATAATAATCGAATAATAATAATAATAATAATAATAATAATAATAATAATAATAATAATAATAATCATAATAATAATAATAATAATAATAATAATAATAATAATAATAATAAAAATAATAATAAAATAATATAATACATAAAAATAATAATAATAATAATAATAATAAATAATAATAATAAAATAATAATAAAAATAATAATAAAAATAATAATAAAAAATAAAAATAAAAATAAAAATAAAAATAAAAATAAAAATAAAAATAAAAATAAAAATAAAAATAAAAATAAAAACATACTTTTTACAAGTTCTTTCAATTCTTCTAAATGGTTCTTTATTTTCAGAAAGAAATATGTGTCATTAAGGACTATCGAGAATAATAAGAAGTTACAAACTTTAATATCTATACCAAACATTCCGACCTGCATACTTCAGGCATGATCACGGTTAAACTAAACTATTATTTATATGCAGCTTACAAAAGTTGATGAATTATCTCTACAATATTAACAAAAAAATTTACAATATTTTACATTAATATTTATTATTTAAAAAAGAAACTCATGAAAAATTCAAAAAAGCATTACATGTTTTGCAAATAACAACTATTAGCATGCGAACTAGTGTACCTGCAAAACTACTTCTAAATATTCAAAAAAACCATTCAACATTCATTCCATGTTCATTAAAGTTTCACCATCTGATGTCCCGAGCCTAAGTTTTTTAGTAAAAAAGAATTCTGCTATGCGAAGATAGTTGAGAAATTACCAACTTGAAATATAACAAGTTAAAAACAATTAGAATTTCAACGTAGGAGGGGATTTGTGATGCCGTCGTGTAATGCTCCAACTATTCCTACCTTGGTTTTATACCTGTGTTGCATAATTCGGGTTCTGAAAAGGTGTTAGTTGTGCTATCCCAACATAAGAGAATACGAATCCTACTTCTTGCAATTATTTAATATTTAAAAGTTATTTGTAAGCTGCATTTATAAATAATAGATTAGTGAACCTGATCAAGCCTGAAGATGCAGGCGAAATATTGGTTAATATTAAAAGTTTTAACTTCTTTTTATTCTCGAATAGTCCTTAATAAAATTTCTTCTGGAAATAAAGAACTATTTAGAAGAATTGAAAGAACTTGTAAAAAGTACGTTAAAATTGACGCTGATCTAAATTTTCTTAAAATAACAATAATAATAATAATAATAATAATAATAATAATAATAATAATAATAATAATAATAATAATAATAATAATAATAATAATAATAATAATAATAATAATAATAATAATAATAATAATAATAATAATAATAATAATAATAAGTAGATGTTCCCTGCTTGGAACGTAATCGTTCTAAGACGGTGAACTCATCGATCACACTAGTGTCTTAACTTAAAATAAATACCTTTGATGTTCACCGCCTATAAGGTATTTGTTCTGAGACGGTGATCTCTTCGATCAGACTGAGCAAGAGAAAAAATCTGCTTATTAATAATAATATTGATGATAATATTGATGGTATTAATAATGATAAAAATAATATTAATAATAATGTTGATGATAGTATTACAAGTAAAATTAATAGCAATAATTGATGTTCACTGCTTAGAACTTAACCGTTCTAAGACTGTGATCTCTTCGATCACACTGAGTAGAAATAATCCACCAACAAAATTTCCCAAATTTGTGGCGCTATAATGTTTGCTGCTCAGAAACAGATCTGTTCTAAGTGAGCGAACTCATGTGTCACATTAAATAGGTAAAATAATATACTAATCCTAAAACATGTAGGAACTATTATATTAAATATTTAAACAGATTTGTTTCAAGACAGTGGACACCTCCAACACAGTAAATAAACAAAAAAACTTAACTGACTCTTTTGGACTGGACTGTAAAGTCTTTGCTAATCAGGTTCTTCTTCTTCTTCTTCTTCTTTTTCTTCTTTTTCTTCTTTTTCTTCTTCTTCTTCTTCTTCTTCTTCTTTTTCTTTTTCTTTTTCTTTTTCTTTTTCTTTTTCTTTTTCTTTTTCTTTTTCTTTTTCTTTTTCTTTTTCTTTTTCTTTTTCTTTTTCTTTTTCTTTTTCTTTTTCTTTTTCTTTTTCTTCTTCTTCTTCTTCTTCTTTTTCTTCTTCTTCTTCTTCTTCTTCTTCTTCTTCTTCTTCTTCTTCTTCTTCTTCTTCTTCTTCTTCTTCTTCTTCTTCTTCTTCTTTCTTCTTCTTCTTCTTCTTCTTCTTCTTCTTCTTCTTCTTCTTCTTCTTCTTCTTCTTCTTCTTCTTCTTCTGGGCCCAAAGAACACTACACAGTATTGCAATTAATAGCCCCATTTCAGAGTAGGGAAATAGCTTTTTTTATTTAATATATTGATATATTAAAATTGTACAAACATTGAAACTATATAATGTAAAGCTGTATGTCTATCTATGATAATAAATATATAAACTGTAATTTCTCTATACTGAATAAAAATATATGATTGAATGAATTATAGCTACTACTCTAAGATTATTATGATCTTTTTATTAATATTACTTTACTTTACCATCATTATTATAATGGATATTACCGGAAATTGTATATTATAAATTGTTGTTGCTATTATTACTTTTATTGGTTACTGTAGAAGAAATATGGAAGTATCATACAATATTCAAAGTGTTAGGTTCTTTTTTTCTTTTCTTTTCTTTTTTTGTTCTTGTGAATTATTGCTATTATTGATTTTTAAATGCAATTTCTGTAAAAAGTATTTTAATTGAATTACTATTGATATAAGTATATTATTATTATTATTATTATTATTATTATTATTATTATTATTATTATTATTATTATTATTATTATTATTATTATTATTATTATTATTATTATTATTATTTTTAATATTAATTACTCTATTATTATTATTATATTATTATTATTATATATTATTATTTTTATTATATTATTATATTATTATTATTATTATTATTATTATTATATTACTATTTTATAATTATATTACTACTATTATTATTATTATTATTATTATTATTATTATTATTATTATTATTATTATTATTATTATTATTATTATTATTATTATTATTATTATTATTATTATTATTATTATTTATTATTGATTATTATATTATTATTATTATTATTATTATTATTATATTATTTTTTTCATTATTATATTTTTATTTTTTTTATTATTATGTATTATTATTAGAATAATAATATTTGATATTCCACGAATAAAATTGATTCATTCTTCTAGATTAGAACTTTATATTAAAGTTTTCTCTATAAAGTAAAGGAAATTAATAATAATAATAATAATAATAATAATAATAATAATAATAATAATAATAATAATAATAATAATAATAATAATAATAATAATAATAATAATAATATAATGAATAATAATAATAATAATAATAATAATAATAATAATAATAATAATAATGCATTAACAATAAAGATTTCAGAAAAGAAAAACAATTCTAAAAAGCAACTCTGCCTTCCTTTAGCATATAGGAGAAATATAATAAATAAGTCTTATATGCCCCACGCCAGAAGGATACAAAAACAGACCTTATGTGTAACATAAATAAAGCCTATTTTTGGTATTTCAGGCTTGTGGGTTATGATTAGTACTTAATATAACTTTTAATTGTAAAATTCGTATGCATAAATGCTATCAAATCCCGGACCTTATTAATACTCTCGCTGATTTCAGTTAAACTCACTGAAAGTGGCAGAAATATTTAAATTTTAAATACATATCCAATGGAACCCACGATATAAATGCATGTACACTTGTGATAGTTAGGGTTTTTACCAAGATAGACTATGAGTATATTAAATAAGTATGTCAATTATAATTAGTTATAATATAATATATATATACCTATATATTAATATATACACCAAGGGGTAAAAAAACTAAAGCGAGTAATACTTTAAGTATAATAGAGAAAAAAATAAATAAATATTAAAATCTAATTATTCTATATATATATAAATATATATATCATTGTAAATACAGATAGATCATATAGTACATAAAAGGAAATAGTCACTTTTATTAATAGCTATGATATGTAGAACTATGTTGATTATTATTTTTACATCAAAGTTTATGATATAAGTAATTATAAAACTATTATAAATTTATAAATTTATTAAAGGAGTATAGCTTATTAATGTGTATCAATATGTGCGTGTTATATGGATTACCTTTAAATTATAATAAATTTATTATATATTAAATTAATTTTGAATATGTTTATAATATTTACCTATAAAAGAGTATGTATGGTAAATATAATATTTACACCTTAAATTATATAAACATTAATATAATATGTCAAATTTTATATATTAAATCAAATATAATATAGTGTATATTTGTCATATCACATATATTTTTATTCTGTGACGTTCAATTGAAGAGTATAACTTGTTTGGGTGAAGGATAGATGAGTATATTCACTTTATGGTAATATTATTAATTTGGAATTATTACAAAAGATACTAATATATATATATACATATATATGGTACATAAAAATATAGATTTTTAATTTAAAATTGTAGAGATTTAATCCACTATATATATATATATATATTAATACTATTAATATTAGTAGAGAGAATCTAACACAACACGAGAGCGCCTATGACATCGAAAAAACTAACCACAATTACGTCATATTTACCTCTATATAGGAATGTATTACCTTCTTATTTTTTGCATTCTTATGAGTCTAAGAAATAAAATTTTATACCATATTATGACTTTTATTTCTGATGTAATAAATATTATCCTAATAATTATTAAATATTTTTTTATAATGCATTCTGAATAATATGTAAACTACTATAACAGCTTATATTAGCAATAAATACCACACTATATATATATACTCTATAGATATTATATATTTCACTATTTTATTATAACTATAATAGCAATAATATAAGAAGAGAGAGAGAGAGAGAGAGAGAGGAGAGAGAGAGAGAGAGAGAGAGAGAGAGAGAGAGAGAGAGAAGGTATTAAAGGAAAGTTGCTTTTTTTATAATCAAATTTCTTCGCGTTATTTATTCGTACGTTTTCAATTGAACGAAAAGTTTCGTACCCGTGGTGGAGGTTCTCGCTTCTTTTCATTCGTACCAGCAGGTAATAATGTCTGGCTGATCTTATATTAGGATAAGCAAATTTAATATATTTTTTTACACCTTTTGTGACCACAAATGCCACGAGAAGGGAACATTCTTTCATTCTAACCTAAATCTACCCCTCCCATTAACCCTTCTTTTAACTTCAGTTTTATTATTGCTTTATCATCAGTTGCAGTACAAATCAGTTTTCCTTTTTTTTCATTCAAAAATAAAATCTACGCAAAACTAGTTTAGTCTAACTTATCTCTCTCTTTATTATCAAACAAGAACTCAAAAGTATATATTTATCTTTAAATATTAACCTAACCTACCCGTTATATATGACGCCCCTGATTATAATATATAATTATATTATTATATAATAGAATAATATAATTTATATATATACTATATCATAATATATAATCAATTATTCAGGTCACATATCGAATCTTTATATATTACCTAATAAACCTAAAATAGTATTATAATATATTATGGTGATATAATTAATTATATAATATTTGAATTGAGAAATTAAAGTTTTTCAATATTGTAATTTAATTTGAACTATTCTGGATATGTTCTGAAAGTCTCTTTTTTTTCTCATGAAACTCATAATAAATATAAAGAATGCGAGGTATTTCTTTATGACGTCCCTAAAATCATCTCAGCTCTTGATATTTTGGATATTTTTACACTACATAATTTGTATATAATTATATTTATTTAACTTATTCACTCTTTTATTCCTGGCATTTAATATTTTTATTTTCATTAGTTTATGTTTTAAAGGTTTGGTACTTTTTGTTATGTTATGACAATGAATTTATATTTCGTCTATGATATATTAATTAGTTAATGGTTAGTTATGGTTATGTTAGGGTTTCTTCCTGATCATCATGCGTTCAAAATATTCAGAAAGAGCAACATGCAACGTAACAAAAAAAACCATAACAGGTACAATGGAAAATAAAATAATATATATTTTATTATCAGGAGACATTTTTTTATACATGAAATTTTAAAAAAAAAATAAAATAAAAATAACGCTTTTGACACCCATTAAAATAGTAAAAAACTAGGTTTGGAAAACTTGTATGTATATTAACATGTAAGTTTTCACTTGAGAATTCTGAAGAAGCTCGCAGGTACTCCGAGTGAGCACGCAAAGGTGCCAAATGTTGATTTTTCTTTGTTAACTAAAGCAATCCCACGGGTTAACAAGAACGATGGCAAGAGTTCGGGTTTCTCGGCCTATCGGTGGGGGACGACTTCGTCCCCCTCTGTTCTTCCGTCGGCTCGAACCACCTAAAAAGAATATAAAAAAAGATGAAAAATAATATTTTCTCCAAAGCGTAAAATTAAAAATACTGTTTGGCAACTCTTGATCCTCTGGAAGTAATCTGCAGTGGATTCAAGTGTCAAATCACACAGAGTAGCAGAGACTTGCTTCACAATCTAAGAATTATACTACGTATTTAAGTGAGTGGGTTATCTATAAATATTTCAGAATAAAGTATATTTTTTTTTAAGTTTCAATACGGATGATTAGCTTGCTAAAAATTCTAAAACGATATTTTTTTTCTGTAGCGTCTTGTTATAACAATATTTATCTGAGATAACATGCAATTGATTGCTTTAGGCGATGAGCTGGCCAAGGTTTTCCTTATGACATCAGGTATACGATTTACAGGTTAGAGGTTAGGCGTTCAGATTGAGATTAGGTTATAAAAGGAATAGTAGGTTAGGTTAATGGTTGGTTTCTACACGAAATAAGCTATAATAAATCCAATAGATTTGTTCCTGGATTTTATATATTTGCCGCGTGAACCAAATCTTTATATTAAGCATTATTAATTTTTAAATAAACTATAATTGCATACTTTATTCATATTCTAATAATTTCTCGAGAAATTTTTTTAGGACTCTCTCATATTCTAGTAGTATAAGTGACCATTTGCTAAATTTATTTACCACACTACACATTATATCCAATTTTCAAAACTACACTCTGTTATTGTCACGCATACACTTACATTATTTCAATTTTGAGATATTAACTTATATTGATTGCTTGAAAAACACTTAACAATTGAAATTGCATTTTCGCTGCTGTACAAGAGAATACGATAGATATAAGAGATCTATATACAATTATAAATCCATATAAGTTCAGACATGTAATACGAAAAATTAAGTAGTATTATATTATATAATAGTCACAAGGTCACCATCGCTGAGTCTATCTAGTCAAATCAAAATAAATGCTCACTGGGTTACTATACAACGTCTCATCTTAGCGATGTATTTATTTTTTAAATAAGGCTAGCGAGAAAGACCTTTCACACTAAGTGATATTCAAAACCAGATAACTGTGGGTAACGGCAATCCAATATATATAATTATTTATGTATAAAGTTATTGTCTAATCTCTGATATGACATTAATTATTTATTAGATATATTTTCCCTTTTCCCCTATTGAAGGAATTGTATTCAATTGCCCTCTCAAAATAGAAAAAAAAAAATCAAAAAAAGCACCAGCTAATCCTTTTCTGTGTGGTACTTAACATCCTTTACTTACCACCCTAAGTATAATCTCTCTATCATTAAGTATAATTTAAGTTCCTAAAGATAATATCTACTTAACTATTTTAATAATATACTTAAAAATTTTAATACTTAACTTTTGAGATACCCCATTGTATAAATGTATCTAATTAAGCTTTCTTTTTCTACATATTTACACAGGTTATTTATAATATTGCATTTGGGATTATATTAATATTTATTTATAGCCGATCGGCTCAATTTATATTGGTACTTGAGTGTAGAGTATCAGATTCAGATATTTGAATTCTTTGATGTAATTTATATGTACTTAATTAAAAGCATGAACATTTCAGCCAGTAATTTTAAATCACTAAATAAATATTATGTCCTTGCTTATTTGAGACAAAAAATGACCCTTGAAGTCTAAATTGATCCCTTTTGCCCTTATGACCTGAATCCAAAAACATTACAAATAATTGTATATCAACCGTATTATGCTACTATTCTATATACCATTAATTTATAGAGCTAAGACCCAGCATATAAAAATTAGAAGCATCGGTTTCGGAATAATGACATATATATATATTATAAGCAACTATCGTTTAAGTTCACAACGTTAGTCTGTATATATACTTTATTATAAATGATATATAATAAATAATTAATATAAATTGTCAAAAATATATATATATATTATATATAACTGTATCCATTTTAAGGGTATATATAATATATACTCTGTTTAAAATAAAATTAAATAATAATCATATTTTATATAAAAAAACTAATTCAAAAAAGTGTAAAGTACAATAAAATTAAAATAGACAATATTTTATTTTTGTAACTCCGTCATGCAAGCTGTAAATTGCCTTTCTACATCGGTTAATATTTAAAAATAATTTATCTGCTCAGATACCAGTACGATTTAAATATTAATATTATATTCTAGTTTGGACTAGCGAGATTTTCACTAGACATATCTTAAGAACACCTTTGCGAAAATTATAATACAAATCTTTTTTCAATTGGGCGGCAGTGTATTTATCTACACGAGCGCGAATGATCTAGAATAGTAGAAGAATTCACCTAACCCCCTCAATCCAAAAGAAAGACTTCATGTGTCTCATTACTCTGTAAAAAATTCACACAAAAACATCATACCACACTACACAACATACAACACTATAATCATCAATTCAATATTTTCGACGTTTCGGGAAACTGACCATTCCCATCATCAGCACACTTTCAATAATAGTAGACTAGAATAATATGTTCATTATCATTTTTAATTAATACTTAAATTCCAAACTTTTCATATATTTTACCTTTAATAAATATTAATATACTCTTTAATTTCATTATGATCTCTATATTAGTTTATATAATTATTTTTATTATTATGGTGAATATAAAAATATAATAAATATTTAGAAAGGTTAAAGGTTGAAAGAGGGAAACAACATTATTAATTTAAATTTACTTCATACTACCTATTAAATATATATATATATACTCAGTTATATTTTTTTATAAACTTACACCTATCCCTAGACTGTACACTTTGCACTAATAATCATATTCACAAGCTATCAATTCAACAAATGATACATACCCTCACGATATTAATATAGATATAGGCAAGTAAGTGTCCAGATACAAATTGATTAGTATAGAATACCTATATACCCGCTATGAAATATAGTAATGTAGTCTGATGCTATATATATCCCAATCAGAAAAAGTAATAAATAACTAGAGGAGTGCTCATTATTACCAAGGAGAGGTTAAAACTAAAGATTCACCCATGTAGTGTTAGTTTTTACCTCTAATTCATAACCCCTATTTTTCCACTTTTCTCTTATTTTTACTATTATTCTTTTATTTTAAATTTTATTAATGGCTTAATTATTACATAAATAAGTTTTACACAATAATTATTTTATTGAGACATTATGGACGGAGATCAGTAGTTAATATAAGTTAGCCTGCAATTCATAACTATATTGTTTTCAACATTATAGTCGTCATAATTCTCTCTTCTTGGACAACCATTTGGTACAGTACCAATTATCCTAGGGTCTATCCGTTACCTATATATATATTATATATATATATATATATTATTAATAATATATATATAATATATAATATATATATATAATATATATATATATATATTAATTAATTAATATATATATATATATATATATATATATAAACTATATATATATATATATATATATATATATTATATTATATATATATATTATATTATATTATATAATATTATATTATATTATATATATATATATTATATATATATATATATTGGTTAATATTATAACAAGTCATATTCATTGTATGTTTTTTTATACTAAACAAGATCTTAAGTTATCTTGATAAAGATACTATATCTTATTTAGTTCATTCAGTTATTTCTGGTTTATGTATAAATATTTCTATAAAAAAAATATTAGGATATGTAATTAAATTACAAGGAGAGTATAATTATGACTAATGTCTACTAAGCAATATTATATTAATTTAATGTTCTTTTCAATTTTTAACATTAATGTCTATCAATGGCTTTTATGTATTGGCTCTTGCCTTATCTACCAGAATTGGGTCTCATAATTATTTTATAGTATATATTATTATAAAATCAAATTAATCAACATTGTATCATAGCTTTCTAGCTTACTAAATAGATTAATATGTATATATAAGTAGTAAAATTATTTATGGTTTTCAAATTTTTATATTTAAATTAGTATCGTATAATCTCGTATCTAATTGAAGTATAGTACAATGGTATCTAAAATCGGTATTGGTGATGGATTAATTTAATAAGTATATATTATTAACTATGAACAACAAAAACATAATAATATTCCTTATTTAAAAGAGATAAAAAATATGTCAATGTTAATTAATTCTTTGCATGAAATCAGTTCTTATTTAACAATATCTATTTTCAATATAGATTTAATCTTACATTATTACTTTCTACATAATGTAAATAAATTATAAAATCTATTTTATTATATACATAATTCAAAAACACCATTTTTTGAAAAATAATATATTATATTAATAATATATATTATAATATTAATTATATATATATATATTAATAATAATATATATATATTATTATATATATATATATTATATATATATATTAAACTAATTAATATATATATATATATATATAATATATATAATATATATATTAATATATAATATATATATAATTGATTTTATATTATATTTATATAAAAAAATCACCAATATCCCTGACACAAGAGTGCATAGGAGTGTGACATTGGGGTTGAGATATTAATAAATGAGTTAATGCTATAATAATCAAACTACTTTCATTATAGAAAATAAAATTATGGAAGAAAGGAGTGGTATTTACAGCCCTTAGTCTATCAGACAAAGAGTAAAATCTCTTATGACTCGATAATATGACTTCAATTTCTCTTCTTCTACTATCTCATAAATTAACAGTGGCCTGAGGTGGGCTGTTTCACGTGTGCTAACTGAACCCTTCTCGGAGAATATCAATTTGTCAATGTTTTATTCGCACAGTTGAATTTCCTAATATGTCTCATCTTCTAAGCTGCAAGAGTAAAATCATAAAAGGACGAAACACGATACGCTCGGCGATCATATACTATATATTCGTTTGTCTAAGCGAGAGACCCGCGCTTGACGGCCAACCAAACTCTAGATATCTCACAGGAATTATGAGAGAGATTTATACTAAAATTATAATTCATCTGTAGAGATTTATCTTCGTGCGAGATACTAGCATTAACGAGAGAGGTTTCTATTCTTATCTCGCGAGGTCCTAACGGTCCCTCAACCAAAAAAGCCCGCCTCCAATAAACCTAAATCTACATATGTAAATAACACTCGATTTTCTGCGAAGCCACAAATGTGATGTGCCAAATTTCTCTAGGACATTATCATTTCTCTGGCTCCTTCTACAGTTAACACATTATACTACTATTCATATCACTCACATAATATATATATATACATCACTTATATTTTATTACTCCTCGATCAGCTTCACTCAAAACACACATATATACACACTCTGATACTACCCACATTAACCAACCGAATATGATACTACACTCTTATTTCCATATTGACCTCCACTATTTTTAAACTTCAACTATCATTTATTACTCTCTCATTCACTGACCTTATTATCTTTATAATTTTTATTTATTAAATTATTATATATAAATATTATTAATATAATATCAAATATTATAAATCGTTCCACTAGTGGCTTCTTATATTAATTACAAGCTGGAAACATTTAAGTTTATTAATGGAGAGATAAATTTGCACGTATATTTATAAAGAAAATATCCACCTATGGTTGATATAAATTTGGAGTCACCTTATTAGAGATTTCATGACTTATCTGTCTTAGTTTACCTTAATATTTGTTATAGGTAAAGTTATACGTTTGGTAAGTAGAAAATAGAGAAGTGTTATTATGTTAGCCAATTTATTAGAAGGGTTCCTTTTAGTTTAGTTATGAGTATCAGGTATTATTGGTACGGAGAGCGAGGAAAATTCATTAGAAATAAAGTTGGTGGTTTTAAACTCTTAATTATATGTTAAGAATAGTTACCAGGTGTAGAGAACTAACGGACCTCGGGGGCGTTGACTCTGTTTTTAATTAATTACATTGCGGGATAGGAGGTGGTCGAGAGCTCAGTAAAATCCATGACTATATAAGGAGAGTCCGGAATCGGAGTCGAAAATTATAGAAAACTATTATTATATAATTATTAATTTTTATTAGAAATATAATTTATTATTATTTATATTTATAAATTATATTCTTTAATTATTCTATCTATTATTTTTGGAATTATAATTTTTGATAATTGTCTTAATTTAATTATAATTATTATATATTATAATTATATAAAAAATTTCATTTAATTATTTAATTGTAAAACATTGAAAATAACAAACTTATCACGTATAACATAATTTATAAATTTGCTCAAAATACTTTGAAAGTTAAATTAAAACTTTGAAAATAGTTAGAGTAAATTACATAGTCAGAATATAAATATTTATTTTAAATCACTTTATATTATATACTACTTTTCTCTTATAGGGATATGATATTTAATAAAGAAAATATATAACCTATACTATTCTTCATCAGACTTGAATTATTTATCTTGAAAAGAGACTATTTAGAGTACTTTCTGCTGCTCTGCGTTAATAAGTAAATCAAAATGATATCTTAGAGTCTTGAACTGATTAAAATTACTTAATAAAAATATTATTAAAGTTATAATTAGTCTTAGGTTGGGTGTTTTGATGCAATAGAGGCCTCCGTAATTTATTATAAGTTTTATTTAGAGAGGACTCACAACATCCTAGTATATATATTATAATTGTTAGAAGTAGTTTTAAGAAATATTATACTAATAATGTTTAGATTATTGAGAGACCATTATAGTGCGATATATAATTTTGAAGTATATATTATGTTTATATTTTTTTATACCCATATACAATAATATATATATTAAGATATTTGAGCTGGTGATAACTGAGATTAAGGTATGTTGATATAGGGCCCTATACTGTCCATGAATCCAATACTAATATTCTTTACCTGAGTGTAACTCAAATTATAATGTATCTGAACGTACAGATCTAACATTAGAGGAGCAGTTTATAATTATGGTTAAATCACATATAATCATACGTTTGGAATATGTGTATGAAATATCAGGGCAAAGTCATATCTCTTAGTGCTTAAAAGGAAGATGAACAGTTATATGTTTTGGAATACTTTAATGGTATTTAATTATAGTAGTGACTATTTATATATATATTATATTGAGTTTAGAGTGTATACTTATTAGTTTGAGTGAGAAGTAATTCAAATATTATCAGAAAAGGCTAATTTTCACTACTTAACTTATTAGACAAATAGCATTTAGAAGTATTATTTGAAGAAGAAAATTTAATCGAAATATTATTTCTGATTCATTTTTAGTCTATTCTATTATTATATATATAATTATTTGTATATAAGTTTTAAATTAACTAATATATTTATCAACCTGAATTAAATTGAGTAGTAAGATGATCACAGTTAATATAAATTTATATTTTCTTAATGTCGAATAGCAAATATTTATCTTATCTATCAACACATTTTTATCACAAGTTAGTAAACATTAAGTGATTTAGCATTATGCTCTATGTAATAATTAATAAATTTTATTCATATGAGATTAGAATTTCATTTGTATATAAGTCGGTATGAATAGGATCCATTAAGTTCATTATAATCCAATATAGATATAATACCCATATTATATACTAGTTTGGGTTTTGAACATGTATGCGTACTTAGTAGATAAAATGAGCCGTATTAACTAGAAATTATCAATTGATATTTATTGATTATAGTTACTATAAAAAATAACCAGATCAACATTAATTTAAACTATAACATAAGTTTACGTATGTGTTGATAAATATGTTAGCATGTAAACAACTCCTTTAGTGAAATTTCTCAGCGATCTAGAACACACCTGAGAGAATAATAATAATGGATGTACAATTGGTAACACTAAGTATAGAGTTAGTTGAGGTGTGGGCCGTCAGTTACACGACAATTACCTATACAATGAAATAACTTGGGTTGCACAGAGTTCTACGTTTGTTTCGACCGATGTTTTTTTGGTTTTTTTCCTCCCCCTTGTCACACAATTCAATTATAATATTAATGTTTAATCTAAGTTCAAAACATGATCACTAACCTGTGAGAATTTCAATCCTCGGGGTCAGCATAGTCTCTATAATAAATGAGTATGAATAAAAATTTAACTAAATTTCACATGTGATATTTAAATCGAGAGGTAATTGAGTCACACAAAAATAATAAAACAAGAAGTGATCAATATATTTAATGTTGATTAACTTGAAATTATATATTTCTGGTGGGTGGCCTAGGAATGTAGTATTTCGTACATATGAGGTTAAAAGTTCGTTTAATTTATTGTGTCGAGATAAGTCAATATTCAGGATAAGAGACCTGTGAACACTTTTATGAACAAAGAATTCGTTAAACGCAACCCTACTAAAAGCAAAATTTATATTTAAAAGTTGGCTTGAAAATGTTCCAGAAGATAATGATAGAAATTATTAATTCACACTAATATGTTTGTACATTTTTATCAATATGTATTACGCTACTATGAGGTGTGAAAGAGTTATTAAGATATGGTCGGATAATGCTGTTCAGATATTGGGCAATTCTCCTGTGTAACCGTTCAGCACATAGATATTACAGGTCTCAAAGGTGAAATTTTCTGAGTTTTTTGTGTATTTTAGGCAATCCACACCGAAACACAAATCGTGAGATGAGAGCTAAACATTTTGATATGTTCAAAATTCTTAAACAATTGATTATTTAAGGACAACATAAGATTCTTTAGCTTTACCATTGTTTATGTTAAAGCAAACTGAAAATTTTAACGCAATCGCTTGCTTACCTGATTCATATTAAAATAACCACAATTATAGGTACATCTACCAATTGTTGTTTGCGTTTTAAACATAATTTTGGTTAAAATTGCGAAACACTAATTGTGTTTGGCGCGTATTTAAACATATGGTTGTATTCAAAAGAACCACAATTTGTGGTATTTTCAAACACTAATTTTTTTGAGTGCATAATAGCTATTAAACAGCTACTTATAACTTTGTTAGTTTTGCAAACCATATTGCGATTTATTATCCTTTTGCAAGGGTGTTAATGACTTGTTATTTTATCAGTATACAATATTATTGTTCTTATCACTCTTTTATTATTATTTATTATTATTATTATTTATTATTATTATTGAAACTGAAGTATTAAACTTTTTAATTTTATAATGGCTGTTTATAATAAAAATAAAAATAATTTGCATTATAAATACGTTATAACATTTGTTTCCGAAACTGAAATATATTTTTTGTCATGTGTTGCGCCTTGCATCTTTATGTCTTTACGGTACTTTACCGTATAGCATTTGGAGATTAAATTCATTGGAAAAGTGGTATATTTTTTTATTCTCAAAAGCAAGCGAAAAAAAAATTGTTGAAACAAAAAAATGCTTTACTGTAACTCTGTAAGCACTAATCTGAGTCAAAGTCTAAATTTTGAATTTGACTGCTGGAGTCGGAGTCGAAATTTTTTGTTTAAGTGGAGTCGGAGTCGAAAATCCAAATTTGAAATTAAGGAGAGGAATTTTTGGTATCAATAAAATTTATTTTTACACTCCGTGTAATAGTTTCTTCCTCCCCCTGTTCATTATTTTTTTAATTGTTTGTGAGGATTATTAATATCGCCGGGATCATTTAGGCTTTTTGGAGGGAAATATGGTTTAATTTTTTTTTTTTTTGCATTATTTGTTTTGCCTTTAATATAGTATACATTCATTCTGTAATACGTTTTTGTAATACGTTTTAAAACTATATTTTTAATACGAAACACGTTATTTTACCTCAAAATGGTTACTTTTTTTAGTCACAATTGCCCTTGACATATTTTTAGAAAAAAACGATAAAACACTTTTATCACTTATTTTTAATCAAAATGTATTTTAATGTGCTCCAATCTCTCTCTCTCTCTCTCTCTCTCTATATATATAATAATATATATAAACTATATATATAATATTATATATATATATATATATATATATATATATATAATATATATATATATATATATATATATATATATATAATTTTCCATTTTATCGTACGGCCAAACTGTGTTGAATTTAATCAATGATGGGTTGAAGTTAGGATAAAACCT
>JABUQX010115336.1:0-48890 GCA_015478945.1 Trachelipus rathkii | reverse complement strand
AACTCATTAAAATTAGAACTAAGGTAATATCCCTTAAATTAGCTGAAATTAAACCTCCAGTTAACAAAACTAGATATAAAAGAGGCTGCTTTCGAATTGGGAGTAGATATTCTTAATTTTTTATTTGGTACCGCTACTGATAAACAAATTAACATTTTTAAGAAAAAAAGATAAATATTTAGGAAACTTTGCGAGTACTTCAAAATTTATTAGTGTATGAAATTAAAGAAAATTTTAAAGCAAAATACCCGAACACTATCAGAATTTCAAATTAACCTACAGAAAATTAATGAATTTCAAAACAATCACTTGCAACCCATAACATACTTTCAACTAGGCAGTATCAAATCATTACTTACATTAGATGAACAATTCAGTAAACAGTATTACAATGATACATCATTAGTTATCACTTCATTACATTTAATAAAAAATAAAGATAACTAATGATCAAACTTATTTTCACCCATATTTTTGTTACCATACATACTAGAAATGACACAGACCACTAAATTACATCCTATTATACCATTAGAGGGAACAACATACCATTCATTTTGACATACTCATGGACTATTAAATCAACCACTAATTCATTTGAATTAATTACACTAATTCCATTCATCTCAAATGAGAATATTTCGTACAAGTTAATTCCATTCCCACATTCATTTCCATTCAATGAAACATCCGTTCGAATAATGATATAATACACCGAATAATTAATTTTTTCGTTAATTATGGTCAGAGAAAAATATTAAACTTATTTGCGAAAATTCGGTGTCAACGACCTATTGTCGCAAAAAGGGAAAACCAGCGGTTTTGCCCTCAAGTCACAACCTTTTACATCCAATGATGACAAAACCTGCTTGCTATCGCTTTTGCTCAACTATACTACTAATTTCTCATTCATGTCCTATAACTATCTTAAATCTAAAGAACCGCTTCACAGTAACCTAGGACATTTCCTATAACTTTTGACAGAAAAAATCAGAGCTCATATCCTTGCGAAAGACCCCATTCCGTACAGCGCAATATTAAATAATTTATTTTTTAATATTCCTCACGGTTGTACTTTTACCTCTGCTAATTATCAATTAAAACCCCATTCATTTAGAGAAAAATATTCAGTTAACTTTCAGCAACGCTCGATACGATATAGTCGTTAAATATAGTATAGAACAAATGTTGCTTTGCCGAAACCTCTGTTATTTTCCAAAGTTTCCAAATCTTGGAAGAAGTTCAGTGGAATAAGAGAGGGACAGTATTAATAATACCATCCACCATTTAAACTCCATATCTTCTCAAAGTTAAACTAATCCCATTATATCGGGAGGAACTACTAGGTTATTTTATTCTTTCATCATAGTGATTATTTATTTGACCTGGTCTTATAGAAATTTTGTGTGAAAAATGTTTGAAAAGAATTAAATCAAGAAACCCAAGATATTCCATTGAATATAATATACCCATGTCAACCTTTCCAATGGAGGTAACCCCCAGTTCAAAAATCCCCACAGGGATCAAATTGAAATTGAACCCTTGGTACAACCCCATAAAAGTTAGGCAATCATTAATACCCAAACCTCCGATGCCACCACCTATTTCCATGTAGACAATCTACTTCTCAAGAAGTGGAATTATATTCTAATATCGCTAACTTGGACTAATATCCTTTCTACATGACTAATATCCTTTCTGCATTTATTTTTGAATTATGAGTTTATAGTACTATTAGAATTAAAATCCTTATGAATTTTAATTTTCTGAGGCAGAGTCCTTATTGTAAAAAATATTTCACAATATTGAAGTCGAATCTAAAGTTTATTGATATTTAAAATTCATAATTCGAAAACAAATTTCTGCTTCATAATCCACTTCTCAAGCTTCTGCCACATTTCAACATTTTGTGTTTAACTAACTTTTCTCTTAATATCTTTTTTATGGCCTGAATCGACACTTTGTTGAGCTTTTAGATCATAAAGTTGGCGCCAGAGATGTTGAAATAGGTCTGTGAATCATAGTTCCCAATCTAGGAAATTCAATCCAATTCCTAAAATCTATTCCTAAGATCTAGGAATCAATCTAGATTTAAATCTAGATTTATCCAAAAAATCCATTTTTTAGAACTTCACTGTCAGGAAAGGATTGGAGAAAGACCGAGAGAAAATGGTGGGGAATGACGAGGGAGAAACTTTTAGGGGTTTAGAGAGATAGAATAGGGGGGATTAGAGAGGGTTTTTGGAGAAAACGATCTTTTAAAAAGGGTTGGACCACCAGAAAAGTCGTTTGTTTGGGCCTGAGACCTGCTTTAAGTAAAAAGTATGAAATAGCTCCTTTAATAGTATTCATATAGGCGCGAAAATCTAGATTAGAAGATAGAAGTTTTATTAGAAAAGTTGAAATAAGATATAGTATATATTATTTTGACTTTTGGTATATTATATATTATTATATTATTATATATATACACAAAATTTGTATACTGTTTTTTCTTTTTCCATTTTTAATTGTAAAATTGTAAAAAAACCAAAAGGCAGATAAAAAATTAGTGAGACAAACAAAGGACGTTCTCACTTTCACTTAAAAAACATTTCTCATCGCTGTGCAAAGGTAACAATTGTGAATTACCTTTAAATAATAATATAATAATAATTAATATAATAATAATAATAATAATAATAATAATAATAATTAATATATTTAATATAAATAATAATAATAATAATAATAATGAATATAATAATAATAATAATAATATAATAAAATAAGTAATAAACCTTTTACTTTGTAAATATTTTATTGTTTTTAAAAAATAAAGATGTTTACATATTTTAAGAAATAATTGTATTGAAATATATTGATTAATTTATCTTTGATATATTGTAATTAATAATAATATTATTAATTAATACTTTTATTATTTTTAATAAAGATATCGATTTATATATTTGGAAAATTTTTTGATATGAATTAATGAATAAATGAACATTTTTATATTTGTATAATATTGTTATATGTGAAATACGACTAATGAATTTTTAATTACAGCTTAATTATTTTTTAAAAATTATATGTAACTGATATCGTATTTCCCATTTTTTTTTATTTTAGTTTTTTTTGGATACAGTTTAGGAACTGTATTTGTTCAGATCATTTTTTAGATGTTTTTGGATAGGATGTAAAATAAAAAGCCTCTCAGGAATTTGCCGCGTTTATTGACCTCCAACTGGTGCTAGAAAAAAATATATTCTCACCAGATATATATATATATATATATTATTATTATAATATATTATATATATATGTAAAAATATATTATATATATATATATATATATATATAATATATATATATATATATATATATATATTATTAATAATATATATATATATATATCTATTTTACTTATATATATTATATAATATATATATATATTAATATATATATATATAATAATATATTTATATATATATATATATATAATATATATATATATATATATATATATATATATATAGTATATATATATAGTATAATCAAAATATATATATATATATATATAATATATTGTAAAAACATTATGTTTACCAATATTTGAATCAAGAAACTCAGTTGTTGATACTTAAAACGTACAATTCAAAATCATAACATCGACAGATAAAGCAACATTATCTAACAAAATTTAACATTTCCTAAACTTTTTAACTTTTCATTCATACCTTTTATAACTTCATCCAAAAACTTCTGATTGACTCCACCTTTAAAGACAGGATTGTCAAGAAAAATAAGTCTGTTAAAATAACTCGTATGCAAAGTAAAATACAATCTAGATAAATCTATGATTGCCATCTTCTGAGACTGTATAATAAAATTATTCCTGAAAGTAAGAAAAAGATTGAAAACGTGAATAGCTACTGGAGAGAATTTATGAGAAAGGAAATAATAAAAATAAAGAATAGGGTAATTAGAGAGCCATTGTTTGTTAACCGATTTAGAGAACAAAGAATAGGTAATTAATTAGGGAAAAAAAATCCTATGTTCCTTGCATCCTTTTAAACACGCCTAATAAGTAACTAGTTAAGCATAATAAAATAGACCATCCAAACATAATGTTAAAAAATCTATTTTTTGTTATTTGTCGCATAAAGTATTAAAATATTAATCAATTAACGTAACTTTTTACCAAAAAAAAATTAAAAACAATAAAAGGAAGAATAATAGATATTTCTTTCCCATATTTTGAACTTCATCTTCATGAAAAAGATGATATGAAAATACGATAATAATTATGTGAAACATCAAAATTCAAACTATGAGAAGAAAAACACGACACTGTATTTAAAACCATTGTTGATTAATCATATTAATAAAAATAAATATATATATGTATCTATATAATATACATAAATAAAATAATATTATAACTAGATAATAAGACATAGAAAAGTACACCACAGCATTTTAAAAACTACATGAACCCCTGACGGATAATGAAGGGACCAATAAAAGAAACAAAGAATCAGTTTTACTCAACATAGGAATTTTATTACATATACGTTATGGTTAAAATACGGTATATAATAAAAAACTATACTATGGTATATAATTAATTACATATTAAATCCTAATAAATTGTAATAATTAACGAATTTAATAATATAAATTAAAAATCAGAATAACATAACAATCAAAGAAAAATAGCAATAATGAAATAAAAAGAAATAATAAATGAGAATATAGAATAAGAATAAAATAAATAATAATATAAAAATTAAAATATTAAATAAATAAGAAATAGATAAAAAATAATATTTAAATACTTTAACATCGAATAAATATAACAATATCACTAAAATATTTGACACGAAAATAATTTTTAACTTTAATAAATAGAGATACAAAAAAAGTAAATATATAAATTAAAGTTTTAAAAAAATAAAAGAATATGTAATAAAATAAATTGACAAATTAATAAATTAATAAAGACGAACTTATACCTCCGTTAGAAAAAGAAAAAAATAATAAAATGACCGAATATATTAATATGTCAACCAAAATCAAAGAAAATATATATCTAAATTTAAACATTAAAATCAAGTAAATATTATTTTTTAAAAATTATTATAAAATACACCATAATAAATACCTAAATCAAAAACAATAAATAGAAATAATAATAAAAAATGTAAATAAAAAGAAATTATAATGATTTTGATAATAATATAGAGAAATAAATAAATAAAGAAAAAGAGATATAGATAAGTTCAAGAGATATATGAAGTACCGTATTTCAATGTTCTAGAAAGATGATTCCATTGTATTCATGAATAAAATATTATGTGTTATTGCAGTTTCTTGGTCTACTATTGGTGGGAAACAATTGTCAAATTAAATTAAAAATATAAATAAATAATTAATGTTTAACAAAGCAAAATTAATTTAAATTCAGTACATAGACTCACTTTTTTTTCCTTTTGTAACTTAAGAATTTAAAAAGAACATATATTATAATGTCATGAAATGAAGAAAAAACAAGATTTAATTATTTAGGAACCAGTATTTTTATAAGAAAAATGCTAGATTTTAAAATTCTCTTTACGAATTAGTGCGTTATTAAAATTCCTCCATTGTGGCCAATTGAGAAGAAGAATCTCGAATAATTAGAGGGCCACAATTGGCATTCTCATGTGCGGCGGAAATGTTTGGAAGGTGTAATCTTAACTCATCGTTCAAATGGTAACTGTGTCTTGAATGAGAGCCCTATCGCTTCTAGCCGACTTATGGAAAACCTTCTGAGTCAAACAAGTGCCCACTGTTTTCCCAATTCTGTGAGGGGTGACTTCTTTTGTCACTCATTAAAAGACGTTTACAAATCCAAAACCTTTGCCAAACTGTTAAAGGTGGAAAAAATATACTACTGAAAATAGATTACAAAATAGAAATGTGTTACTAAGTGAGAATAAGCAACAGAAGGAATTAATATAGTTTCACACAAAAAACCAAAATTTTACACTAAAATTACAATAAAAAACTTTAGATAGGAAATTAGTGTACATTTTGGCATGCAATATATTTTTACCCCTTGGTTTGACTTTAAAGGACTCTTAATTTAATTATTTCTAATATTTTCCGAAGCATAAAAGTGTTAAAAATAGAAATGAAAACATATGTGAAAATACTAGCAAGATTATCAACAAAACAAATTTTTAAAAAAAAAATGGGTTTACACAGGAAAAAATTCCCCATGATAGCCAAGGAAAAGGCTACTTAATATAATACCAGTGAAAAAAGAAAAATAACCAAAATTTTAGAACATTTTTAATATATAAAGATATATTACAGAAAATTTTAGTGTCTGAACAGTCTAATACAATTGTCAGAAAATTAAAATAAGAATTATTTTGTTTCTATATTAAATTAGTTTATTAGAAAACAAAATTACTAGAAAATAATACAAAAAAAATATTAGAATTAATTGACATTTATACTCTATTGTACCAAAATGCTGTGGAGAAAGTTCTTTTAAATTTGTGCAAGAAAAATATTTTTTTATTTTAATACGCCTTTAAATGGATTTAATTAAAGAATTAACACGGAATAATTAAGTTTTA
This sequence comes from Trachelipus rathkii, assembly GCA_015478945.1. NCBI lineage: Eukaryota > Metazoa > Arthropoda > Malacostraca > Isopoda > Trachelipodidae > Trachelipus > Trachelipus rathkii. The sequence goes on along the minus strand of JABUQX010115336.1, from coordinate 42,276 downwards.
TTATTTGTACGAAAAAGAGTCATTGCACTAGGTAAATATTAACATATTGTAGTGAAAACCGTTTTTTTACTTTATTATCATTAGTAATAAGTAATTAGAATTTTATTTGGGATTTAACTGAAAATCATAAAAACTGTTAAACAGCAACCAATACGGGAACCCCAAGTTAAGAGAAAAAATGGTATGTTTCTAAACAAACACGAGCCGAATATAAGATAAATTATGTCTTTATCATGTCAATAATATAAATATATGAATCGAAAAGGAGACAAAGGAGAACAGGGTGAGGGATAAAGAAAACAACTGAAGGCATTGGAAATGAGGGAATTGCCTCCAAGCCAGAGCGGAGGAAGGAAAATGGTTCACTGAAAGAAGAGAATTGCAGGAGAGAAAGGGAAATAAATCTACCTCCAAAAGAGTAAAAGTAGAGGAAGATTGAAATCTTCGAATTCACTCTATCCCCCATAATCATTCGCTTACGTTCAAATGGCTCCCTATTCTTTTCTTCCTAACTCCGCGCCGACATTTTTAACAGCAGCACAAATAAAAACACACACACATTGTATGTATAAAATATATAAAATATAATATAATAATATATATATAATATATATAATATATAATATAATATATAATTACTACTATATAATATATATACATATAATATATATATATATAACGTTTTTACTTTATTAATAATGAAATTTATTAATTAGTTTTTCATTATATAAATTAGTTACTAATCATATTTGATGTAGTCCCGACGAATATTTACAGGTGGTTAAAATTTCGATTTTGGTTTTTATATAATATGCATTTATTACATTATGTCTTTGGTCACGGAATATAATTATCAGGTGGTAAAATTCGCAAAATTTGGTTTTTTATAATTATTGAAACAATTAATTAACAATTGTCGTTAACCAAAGATACCAAGCAGATCTTACAAGACATTGCTTGAACTTGGACAATCACAGGTAATTCGATTTTTTTTACCCTAACCCGTCTTTAGTTGAAGGTGTATCACAATTCGATTTCTGACTTCTCTCCTTTTGAGAAAGTGAAATTAAAAAATATATAGTCTTATTTTATCAAATATATCAAAATCCGTAAACCTTAGCAAAAAGTAATTAGTTAATTACAACCAAAGTCGAGGTAAAACCTTTTGACAAGGCCCAGGGCCGCCCAGAACAAGGTCACATTTGAACCAAAAGGTCACACAAAGGGTACGACAAAGGTCACTAAGGTCACCTAAGGTCACCAAAAGGTCAAAAAGGTCAGAAAAATGGGTCACAAAAAGGTCAGAAAAAGGTCAAAAAAAGGTCACCGGCCAAGAAATTGCCCAAATTGACCAAAGATACATAGAAAATTATATGATATTTTATTGCTTTTGAAACATTAAGAAAAGTTTATTTAGATATGACACTAAAAAAAATAACAAAGAAATTGGGTTTTACAAAGGAAAGTACAGCAACTAAATAGGAAATTTATTTTTCGTGACCTTAAAAATATTTTTAAAAATTTTCTACCTGCAAACCAGACAAAGATTATAAAAAACCAGTAAAATTATAGAACAGCACCAGCTTTGTTAACTCAAATATAAATATGATTGATTTCATATTTTCAGCAGATGATAATGAAAAGAGAACAAGAAGTGGAAGTCAAGGAGTTTTGGCATTATTAGAGTAATCACCTATTGACCAAATAAGTATGAAACCTTTAACTTTTAGAACACACCCGACTAGAAAAAGGGATAGCTGTTTCTTAATTAAATAAAAGAGTGTAGTTGTAAGAAAATTTATTTATAGAATTATCAAAATACAACTACTTTGAAAATTCATGAGCTAAAGACCTATTAATAATTGAAAAAGAAAATGTGATTCTTTATCTTGTTAAATAAGTAATCTTTAATATATTCACTGTTGATGACATTGAAAGATCCTACTAATTTAAAAATATTCTATGAAAACAGTTGATCTTTGGTTTATAATTTTGAAAGAAAAATTTAATTAAATGTTATTTTGAATTTGAACTTTTTTGAAATATAATGTTTTAAACAGAAAATCATTTTTAATTTGAAGCCTTTAGAATTTAAAAAACATACATAGGAAAATTTTAATTATAATAAACTCACTATGTATTCCAATTTTAAAACAGAATAATAAATTACAAAATCGAATAAATAATTACATTATATTAAATTAAAAGTATAAAACTCGATACTAACTCATTCTCTAAATTCTTTTGCATGAAACCATTAATATATATTTTCTTCTTTGAGCGCTTTTAATTCAATGTAATACGTCTGAAAATAGTTTGAATGTTTTATTAGATCTATAGATTATCTTTATTTTTTGGAAAACTTTGAAAAAATATTTTTGAAAACTTAGTGTTTTTTTTTGAAAAACGTTGTCTTAGAAATATTTTTGGAGACTAAGTTGTTTATGGTTTAGGCTTTTAGAAGATTATTTTCAAATAAGTTTTTTGAATTCGAGAGTGAGATGCTCTCAGAGTTTAATTCAAATGCACATAATGTAAATAATGAAAACCAATAGTACTTTACCGTTTTTTACTTTAACTAAGCATATGTTTACTCATTCTCTGCCTACCTGGTTCAAAAGGGCTATAGCCGGACCAGTTGACCCTAATGGAAAATAATGACTCAACAGAAGAAACGAGATGAGGCAGCATGGATGATATCAATAAAGGAAGAACAAATACAGAGATGTCAATCAGAATGAAAGAAAATGAATGTAACAGAAGTGGAAACTTACTGTACGAAGACAGAAAAACAGAAGAGGAAAAAGGAACAAACCCAAAAGATAAGGGAAACCCACCAAAAAAGGATAATTGGGACTTCCATCCAGTAGAATATATCTACCTCCTTACTAACTTTGAAAAATTACCATTATCAAACACCCCAAACTCAAGAGTAACAGCTGCGGGACTTGGCATCAACCAGCGAAATACAGAAAATACAGCAAGAATACCTAAGGTGCTCCAAAGGACAAATGTTTTGGACAAATACCTTAATATACATTTAAATAGCATTCGGGGGCGCACGCCCCCTTCAAATAGAAAGGAAAACTTATCCTTCCTGGAATGGACAAACAGAAATATTTAACAAATAGAAGTGAGTTTAGTGGAGCTTGGGGACAGAACCAAGCAAGTGAATTTACTTTATAACAGGAGGACAACACTACACGAATCCGTCGGAACCCATCCCAAAATAATACCTATTTAAGTATGCAGACCACCTGCCTGCAGGTGGACAAGCAACCCACAATTCAATAACAATGACAACACCTGAGAATACAAAAAATCCCAACATAAAGCCCATAGACCCCCTTAAAGGAGGTATATTACCCCAAAAAATTGCGTATGCCCTCCACATTACCAAGAATTATCTAAAAGAATTAAAAATTGTATGGGAAGAAATACCAAAAGACCCAAAGATTGAGGTAGGAAATTAAATTTTGAAGATTTAACCTTTTAACGTAAACTGCAAAGGAGAAGATACGCACGTTAGGACCTAATCACTGAACGTCAAAAAAATAGACTATGCTAAGACTAACTATATACTTTCTGAATTTCACACATCAGAGGCCCGCCAATATATTCTTAAGGATAATAGCTTTTCTAAGTGCATTCTTACTTTCAAGATTTTTCCATCAATAATAGTGTGGGATTTTTCCTCCAAATTTGATGAAAACTTTACAATCTTCTGTCTTTTGAAACAGTTCATGAAATTTCAAAGGAGACCACATGTTACTCTTTCACTGAATTATGTTTCTCTTGAAGAATCTCCTTTGGGAATATCAGAAAAAAATCATAGATATCGACACTTCCTTTGATTTACATTCTTTAAAGAATAAAAATCTTTAATTAAATAACTTCTCGTTTTATTCTTCTACAATGATATGGAAGGATCAGAGAATCATGAAGAACTATAGAGAAAACAGTTTTAAAGGTCTCTTAATCCAGACTTGAGTTTATCGTAGAAAATAATTTAGAGAAACTCAGCCAGATAGAGGAAGGAGTCTTGTTCCAAATATTAATATCAGACAAAGATAGAAAGAAATGCCCTATAGTATTCTGTACAGAGAACAATAGCACTAGTAACAGTGAAGTTAGAAAAGAAAGGAACCACATATAACCCTTCATGAAGAATAGAATCCATGAAGGGGTAATAAAAAGAATACTTTCTAAATTTTCTTTCAAAAAAGGACCAGCCCTTCTCCAAATATAAGAACCTAATAAAGGAGTAGTTAAGAAACTCTCCAGCAAAGCAGATAAAGTCCATGGCTATTGCCATAAAATGTGATTCTTTAGGTCACCATTTCCAGAAAACTCGTGGGTTGGAATACCACATATTGAGAGTAGTAGAAAGAAAGTTCCATGCCCCGGGTTTCGACGTTCTAATTGCAAGAATGCCCCTGTGTGGATCCCTAATGAAATGTGGAAAAAGAGTTAGATTATGGTACGATATTTTAATATCGATATATTCGATAATTGGGGTCAAAGCGTCGAAAGAGTCGAGATTAAAAAATGATTCAAATACGTCGAGAAAGCCAAACTCTTACTCAAAGAAATTGAGCGTAGACTATCAAGGTAAGAGTCCCAAGAAAACAACCAGAGTTCACCTGATCTCTAATCATCAAGCAGAATCCAGAACATTGAAGAAATATCTGAAGCTGAAGATGAAGAAGAAGGAAACGAACTAGTTTTTTCAACCCGATCTTCTACAAGATGAACCACAATTTTCGAGTTTAAGATCTAAGAGACAAAGATTTAAACAATGTGCTACAAAGGTAAAATAGAACCAGTTAATTAAAGAACCAATACACATACCAGATATGATTGGTAAACCTCTAGTTTTTTTTGGTGATAGGGAATAGACCTCCAAACATTGGGATGCTCATTATTTTTTCAATATTTGTGACTCCCAGGCCAAAAGGTCAGAACGAGGTATGAAGTTCTAAGACCTACTAGAATTTGGGAGGCACGAACCTGTTTGATATCTCAATTGGATAGATAAAGGAAATAGAAAGAGAAGGAAGATTCAAAACTGTCTCTTAAATAGAAGCTAGTATCTATAGTTCAACGGGATTGGAACTCAGATAGAATCCATCCATTATAGAGAAGTTGACTACTTTAATAAGACTTACACCAACCAGTATACCCAGTTACACTTTTTAAGTTGTGTAAGACTGAACGCACTGGAGCTTGGAATGGAAATATTTATTAAGGTACCAAATAATATTTTAGCTAATTTACCTATAACAATAGACCTTAATCCTTCAACCTCGCAATTACAATCTTAAAGAAAGAGGTAACGAAATTTAAAGTTAAATACATTTGCCAAGTTAGGAAGAAGTTTATTACCTCATGAATCAAGAGGAAAAAATAACTAAGAAAGATAAAATGAATAATTCTATATATCAATGACCAAAATTTAAAATAATAAACATTACAGGTGATAGAATTTGTCAAAAACCAGTTAATTAAGAGAGGCTCTTATTGAAAACGCCTACAAAGAAGAGTTATTACTACCAAGGCCACTCATAATGGAAGAAAGCACTAACAAAGAGAGTATATTACTCAAGGCTCATTGGAAAAGCCTACTACCAAAGTAGAAAATAAATAAAACATGGAGAAAGAGAACAAAGAAAAATTCACAACTTCCTCCGGTAAAAGAAGGACCTTTCATTAATAGCAGATGAAGAAATAGAAGTTCAAATGCTATTAATAGAAGAAACAGGCACCTGCTCAATCTTATGGTTACTTGAAAGTCAGACCTGAGAGTAAAAAGAAGATTTGGAAACTGGAAAAGAAGGTTTAATAACAACCTGCTTCTTCCTTTAGGGGCCATTATATTTGTTCAAACTCTGTATGCCCAAAGTAAAGAAGACAATGAAGTTAAATTTAGATATATTAAAGTGATAGAAGCGAACAATGACTTAATCCCTTTTATTTCAAGAAAGAAACTAAATATATAGGAAAGTGTACCACCTAATTTCGGTTGAAAAAGATTTAATAATAAAAACTGCTAATTGGCTACAGAGAATAAGACAGATAGCGATCCTACTTGTATAGTAACCTGCTCAGAAAATTTATCGAATAAACAGTTGAAGAATGCATTACAGAGAAAATTATTACAGCATAATTCTTGAATAAGAAGAAGCAGATGTAATCTATATCTACAGAAACCCTGAAACACTAAATAGAAGAACTTTAAAATGGAACTTTAATGAAATATAAGGACGTACAATCGCTATTAGGACGACGATGCAGAAATCCGTTTGATCCATATACAGAAAGTTTGAAATCAGAAACTTACTCCGGAACGCTCCAAAAAAGTTATTTTTAGAAAACAGTATCATCTCCCACATCGCTATTTGGAAGACATCAGTAAACATTTACAGATGCAGCTGTTGAAAAAAAGGATATATTAAAGCTTGCTATTCCCACTCGTCACCGTTACTGGTAGTGGCCAAAAAAGAACTCTACACAAAAGAAGAGTCTGTATAGATTACCGGTACTTAAACTCTTTCAGCGTACCGGACGTGTACCCATTGCCCTCAATAGACGAAAGATATTTTCGTCCCTAAGAGGTAGTACGATATTTACTAGTTGTGATTTAATAGACGCTTACCATTCTCCCTCGAAGTCGAGGAGGAAACACAAAAATTAATGGCTTTCCGTACTTAGGAAAGGATCTAATTCTGCCCAACCAGATAATATATTTTGCGGTCATCCGCAATAGCCCAAGTACAACTATTGCTAGGACAATTGCAAGTCGCGTTGGACCATTATATTAGGACCATATGGCCAAGTCGTATTATAAGAGATGCAAATGTCTAATACAATGAGTAAAAAAAATGAAGGCAGAAACCATAATTAGAAAACTTAATGGATAAGTTCTTTACTGCACTATAGAAAGATAATAATCAATGAAGAGTTAGTAATTGACTAAAAATGTCACATTTTTTACCCAACACTCAGTAGATATATCGAGGAATTTAAATAGGAAGAGACGCGCATTTACACAGAGTCCACGGCAAAAGATAGAATCGTGAAGAGTAATATAACGTCCTCCGCAAGTGAATTTAAGGAAACACAATCATATTAGATATTTTCATCTGTAACTATTAATCCGCATTTTATAATAGTGACTTTGCACTAATTGACGAAACCAAAATATATAAAAGACTTAATTAGAAAAATAAGAATGTTAAGTCTTAATGAAAAGTGGCATGCGAAGAACCACACAAAAAAGCATGTTGAGGCATTCTATAAAAAGAGAAGCGTTGAATGAGATAGCGAACGCTACAGTATACAGCATATTAGAACTATTCCAAGCCAAGATAATTTATAGCGTAGCAGAACGCCTGTGACTAATGGCAAAGTAGGAGAGGCCGTTCACAGATAAGAAGTCAGAATGACGCAAGCCAAAAAAACCAAGTTGTCTCTGTCTCGTGTCAAGAAGTATGCAAAGCAGAGCAGTTGAAACTCAACTAATGATGATTATAGAAAATGAGAGACAATGTCCATTGGCTAGATCTGGCAATATCTACGACATAACAGAAAGATGTAGAAGAGCTAAACGGTGTTTGGTTATCACTCGAATCTAGCGCATCAATATAACTGATAATACACACCTCCTATTAGCGGCCCGGCGTAAACTAAATATATCGCACTAAGAACACCAGCACAGCAATTGAGCCGCGGAAAATACGCATTTATGCCTGGTGTGTGCATTGTTGACTCTTTCTTTTAATAAAGATTGTGATTCCACAACACAACGCTAATAAAGTTATAAGACAGTGAAAGATACTAAGATGGATACTACGGACCAAAGTCTAGCTCTAATATGTGAGTGGATGGTCAACCCAAGGTCGAATGAGAGAAGCTCAAAGGACGTGTGTTTTGCATTTAAAGTGAGAATGAGAGAACCAGAGGAACCGGGTGAACTAAACACAAGAAAAGAATATCGATCATCTTTTAACGATATAAAGAAACTAATGAAATGAGGGGAAAATTAACAGGAGTAGAAATATTAGCCCATGAAGATCAAAAAATGGGATAATTAGTAAGAGTGGTGCGAGTGAGGATAAACTGCCACAAATACTGTAGCCTCTCCATCAGAAGTTTTCATCTATCAAAAGAAATAGTTCTGTACTAATTGGCAACTAAAAAGAAACCTTATGTAATACAAATGATAAGCCTATGAAGGCCTTCATGAAATCTACGTCCAATTAAAGAAATGCGAGATATATAGCGCATTCTTCACTTGGAAGTGCGGCATAGAGTGTTAGGAGCTAGTCGGAACAAGTGACTTAAACGTGAAAAAGAACGATGTGAGGAGAAGAAGACAATACGATTATTTCACATCAAGAGTTAAGGAATGTTAAGAACAAAAGGGGTGACTGTTCTCCAGTGAATAGCGGTGAGATATCTCCTGTCATAAGTGTTAAATAAAGGGAATTGTAACCGAAAGAGGGAACCTCATACAACAAAAGCAAGCGAAATTAAACAGTAAATGCATCTTGCCTAAGACCTAATAAAAACTCAAACGGAGGCATTTCGCATTAGACAAGTACGGAACGTAGATAGCCATAGGAAAGGAAAACGTTACCCTAACGATGTTCGAAATTTCACGCGTACCACCGTTAAACGACATCTGCTCAAGGTCTTTGGGCAGAAGAGGTATTAGTTTGACTCGGGACGATGACCTGCGAATGTGAGAGGCGACATGAATAAGACTACGAACGGAGCCAAAGCAATTGTTGCACTACAAGCTATACAAGAAAGAGTAATATGTCGCATTCGAGCCCAGAATTTTAGCCTCGGGACAATGGCCACAGAATTTACTTCAGGCTGGCCTTTGCAAAAGAGCTAATGTTAAAGGCATTGGAAGGATAAAACAAAAATGTAATATTCTGACACCATACAAATAGGACGCGAGAGCAAAGATGGTGTGATGGTTTGACAAGAATTTAGAATGCAGGGTATGATCTGATAAATATTACCTGCCGGTCACCCTTTTTTCGTAAAAGGGGCGTGAATAATCATATAGAGATTGGGTCAAAATACTAGTCTTCCTTTCCTCGACCAATAGCAAAAATTAATACAATCGTATAATAAGATTCCCTATTGGATCATCTCAATCAATATTAAAATGTTCGCTAGGCATCGGAGTATATAAAGAGTACGTCCCTTACTGTAAGATAGACAAACTGATGATATCGGTCTACATCACGATTTACAAATAAGTAAATCAGAAGAAAATAGAAAATCATACTCAGAATAGACCGTAGACTCGTCCGTAGGTGGGAAAGAATGGAAAGCAATAAGAGGAAGGTACCAAAATACTAATAAACTAGAGAGATACAATAGAAATAAGGGAAAAAGACAATTATAAGAATACATGGAGCTAACCCAGGCGCCCACACACCAACATGCCCAAAACAACAAAGAGAATCTCGAAAAGGTGGGAAGCGATCTATGAACTTTGTTTCGTTAAATTGCGTGTAATAGAAATGGAAAGCCAACACCGTAGAATCAAATGTTCTAAATTGAAAACAGAAAAAGACTTTGAAGGTCCTAAAATTTATTGTAAATCAAAATAACCAGGAGCCAATAAGACTTATGCTTTAACTTGTTTAAATTCAACGAAAAACTTGATTTCCGGTTCACCGGGATAATGTAAAGATTAATTCTCAGTAGAAAAGAGTTACAGAATCTCATTTTTTCACTTAGCATAATTTGATTGAAGGTTGGATATCCAAGAAAAATGCAGAAATTCAAGAAACATTGGATTCCCGAAAATTACAAAAGAAAGACACAAAGTATGGAAACACCAATGAGAAAGTAGAGATACGGACGGGATAGGAAGATCCAAGCAATCTCCCACCACCACTTCTTCGTGGAAATTCCCCTAAACCTCTTAAATGATGAAACAAAAATTGACACATCGGAAAGATAATCAAGAAACAACCAAAAAAGAACAAACCCGAAAATAACCTAGTAGTAAATTACAGAAATACCACTAACACAACTTCTTGTAATCAAACCGGAATACCTGATACTCCTCAAGGAAGAGTCAGTTATTGTACTGTACTATTCTACAGGTTCCACATACTACCAAGAACCTCAAAATATAGATCGTTAGATAGGTACGCGAGTCTCTTATTCACCATCCAGACAAGAGGATTACTATAATATATCTAAACAGTTGTCTGTATATCACGATGGTAACTCTTTCCTCGTGCATTACTGGAGTACAAAGATTCGATATCTAGTTAAGGAGGTAACACCGATATGCGACCATGGATCAACGTGCTAGGGAGATAGATATGTCCTCATGGTTCGATAAACACTTCCACATATAAGATCGATTGAGGTACACACCTCCAGGAGAGAAGATATTAGTGAGATTTTTATATATGCCATCTATGAAGGCCCAAGAAAGAATTGAATAGGAAAGAAGATCCGTCGATATAGACCTCAACCTAGCAATTACACAGAGGTCTCTAGGGATGTGCGAAACCCAGTGTTCCATAGATAGCCAGATTCAAGGCATAGAGAGAGCTAGGGAATCTCATCCACCTCTACCAGCGCGAAGGATAGCTGAGGTAAAACAAAAAAAGGTCGTCTGAATACCTAATGTTAAAAAGGACTGAACAAGAGACGCGTGCCAGTTGTAATAATGGCCATATAGAGAGATAACAAGTATAGAGGAAAATACACAATCCACTACCTTGTCCTCTAGAGCGAGATTAAAATCCTTATAGAGAAAATATGTACAATCAATATATCCTCTATGTATTTAATCATTTAATATGGTAAATATAAGATTTATTTAATTATCTCGTGGATTCTTAACTCTTTATATTTAAGTATTTTATAGTTTTTATATCTATATAAATGAACAAATAAGTAAATAAATATTAAATAAAAATAATAGTAAAATAAAAATAACTATATACAAACTGCTATAATTTACTTATTAAGAGGTTAATGAAAGGTGTTTTAAGTTCACTATTATATTTTAATAATAAACTAATGTTCAAATTCTGGAATTAATTTAATTGCTGACACAATAAAGAATATATAAGTTCTATTAGCGTTTTATTACAAAAGAACAATAAAATAAATATAACAAATAAAAAATATAAGAAAAATAATTCTCTAATCGTTTCGTAAATAATAAATCTCACGAATCTTAAATATATACTTTATTAATAATATACATTAATATTTATATAATAGTAACAATGTTATTATATTTGGAGTATTTAATATTTTCAAAAAAGTAAATAATTAACGAATAAATTTTGAATATATTCTGAATAAAATTTTTGTTATTAAATATTAAGTAAGAATAAAAAAATATATTAGATAAGTTATAAATTATCAAATAATAGATATAAATAATTACAATATAAAGATTTAATAATAATTAGACCTTATTAGCTACTATAAATTAAGCTGCTTTTATTTTAATACATTGTATTATCTTGGAATATCTTAAATTAGCGAATTAAGGAGAGTAAAATACTAGATATCTCGAAAAAATGTATACAAGTTAATACGTCTATACTAATCTTGAAATGAGTACTATAAATTTTCATAATTAATAAGAAGAGTACTATATACATAACTATTGAAATATTAAAATTTCTGGTGTATAATGTTTTACAATAGGAACTGAAATTAAATAGGAGTTGTTAGGTGAATATATATAGGTCATGGAAGAAGAGCATGAAGAGGAAGCTAAATTAAATATACAAAATAAAAAGCTGATAACAAGGCAAATAATACTAAAGAACATAACCCTGAAATTAATAGCAAATAAAAAGTATTTACGAATTAAAAAAATCAAAATTAAAAAATAAATAAACAGAAACAAAGCTGGAATATATAGAAACTTAAAGGAGAGGAAGTCGACTGAATAAGACTATTGTGCATGCACCTTATCATTACAATGTTTTCAGACTTCTGTGTAAATGCGCTAATATACAAAATAACATTTATTATTATAAAGATAAGTCATAATTAATTCTACTGAAATGTTCATAGGAATAAAGTAGTGGTCTCAATATAAATTAGAAAATTACCTACTCTTCCCAATCTTTGCAGCGACTTTGAAATCAATTTGAAAATAAAATATAACAAGGAATTAGGTAACAATATACAAATATTCTCAATGGATATGAAATATCAGAAAGTTTTACAATATAAGAAATTAATACTTCAAGGTGCGAAACCCTTCAATCTTTCTGAATCTACTAACTCCATCAATCTTCCTAATAATGGTTTCCCCATGTCTGAACATTTGCCTAAAAATAAATTATTTCAATAATATCTGCCCGGAAAGAGATTTTCAAGGCACAAATTTAAGAACGTTGAATTCAGATATTTTATTTTAATGCAGAATTTTTGTCCAAACTGATAGTGGAAATACAAAGTGTTATTTCGAGATTAAGGACTGTCCTATTTAAAGATTAATGCAATGCATTTTTTATTCAGTAAAGATAATAATAAATAGAGAGATAAATTAAGCTGCCATCACACATCTTCCTTCCTAACGAGCTAACTCAAATATCCCGAGCAAAAAACTAGTTATTTTATCGCACCGCACACCAGCACACGCACCGCACCGCCTGCACCTGAAACCGCACCTGCACTGTCAATCTTCGCACACCAAGACAAACACGTCCACCGGCACCGCACTCGCAACCGCACACGCAACTCAAGCAGTTCTAGACTGTCTCTGCGTATTCGAGAAAAGACCGGAATGTAGAGTACAGCTCACGACTAATTAGCGCGAGAGCCGGAAAAAGATATTTACTCTCACGTTTACGACAATAGAGCAATTACTCAATGTAAAAACTAAATATAAAAGATGTAAATGCTTCCTTGACATACAGACGAGATTATAAGTGAGCCATACGAGGTCTATGGCTGAACACGGAAAATACTAACCGAGTGCATATCACAGAACTCCAGTACATCGAGAACAAAGCATTCTGAAATGGTATCGATTCCCGGCTCACGCTACAACTGTTATCAATTTAGAGATATAAGAGTTAGATCAAGCCGTACCAAAACTCTATAGAGAGAGCCGGAGCACTCTGACTGCTCTCAGAACATGCTCAAACAAAGATTATGTTTCTTACAGCTCCGAGGATCCAGCATCGCAGGAACTCAGTCCGAGCCAGACGGGGCTCGGCACTGTGCCAAGGCCGGTTACCGGCGGAACCAAACATCATCAACCAAATACGAAACAAACAACGATAAGAAAAAACCGTGCTCCGTTTTTATCATCCATAACTCCAGCCTCTACTTCGGTTAAATCCATTTCAGACAATTAGGGACATGCTTCGCGCATGTGGTGCATGATGTAATAATATATAAAACCTGCAATAACCTAAATTATTACTTTCTTAAAAAAAAAATTAATATGAGGACATTATACTAAGGAACAATCCTATGAGATAGTGGACAAAGAAACAAAGGAAAAAAAAAAATCCGGCACATCATTTAGAGAGCTCACGTGTTCACCTCATCGCATGGCTCCAGCGCTCCATGTTTTAAAATTGTTCATCTCCAAACTGCTTGGTTAGAATATAACTTTCATTCAAACAAAAAAGTAACTCTCGTGAAGAATTGGAAGCATCTTGTTCCTCGATGCCGCGCGACAGCTCCGGCGTATCCAAAGGACTCCAGGAAACTCCAAGGAAACACGAAGAAACACGGATAAAAAAAAAAAAAACACAAAAAAAAAAAAAACTCCGAGCCGTGCCATCGCATGACCAAACGTGCATACATTCCGAAAGCGGAGACTCGCATAAGCTTCACATATTTTCAGAATAGAGTCATCTCACGACTTTGCAGAGACACAGAATAGCAGTGTTTTATTCTGACCAAAAGAAACAATATTCTTTACAGAGGATAAATAAGTCTCCGGATGCCTAATTACGCTCCAGCGCTCCCGGCCTACGAGGTAACATCAGCGTCGGGCATCGAGGGGACTCCGGAAAAAGGGCTATGCAAACGGCTCCGAACTGCGTGTGCTCCATTTATAACATAAGATCAGCTCCGACCCATTATGTCAGAAGATATTTACCGCAAATACATAAATATTTCGAACAAAGAGGGGAAAATAAAATACATCAATAGTAGTGGTCTTAGCACTCCGGCCCGAGCTAAAACCGAGACTCCGGTCCGGCTCCGGCTCCTTTTCAACTAGAACCCACATCATAATTAGTTTCGCCCGCGAACAGGTCCCAAAACCAAGACACAACTAAAAAAATAATAAGCACGGAAAAAAAATATCAAATAAGGCAAAAATTAAATAAAAAGAGATCTTCGTTTTGTAGTCCAAGCTAGCCCGGCTCGGCGGCGTGCCGGGAGGCCTCGCGAGGCACACTCAACGACTCCAAGAGAACGTCTGGCTCCTGAGCTCCGACCACCGAAGCTCCGGCTCACGAGCAATCCCAATCCGAGACTCCTGTTTTCAATATCAGCAACCAGTTTCAGCTCCGACTTTGAACAGAGATAATTTTTAACCAGAACAAAAAACCAAATTCTTAAAACACACAAATTATTTATTATGGTTCCGAAGCTCCGGTTTCACGGCTCTCGGGCTCCGGCTCCGGCTAACTGGAAACAATCTAAACAATCTGACTACTGGTCTACAGGCTCCAAGGCTTCTGGCTTCCCGGTAATACTCTTACAATTTGAAGTTTCAGCTACCATCTAATTGCGATTGATTTTTCACCTGCCAATAAAAATTTCTTTTTAAAAAATATAATTGTTTTTCGGCCTATACTTCCGGCTCGTTACGTCCAGGCTTCAAAGGCTAAACGGCTCCGGCTCCGGACTCTGATACATTTATTATAGACTTAGGAAAGAAGCGCTGACTCTTAGGGTTCCGTTTGCGAAAAGGTGAAAAGTTCCAATTCACCTTATTAAAATGTAGAAATAAAAGACCTAGAACAGGATCTGGAAAGCCTCATTGATTGCAATATATCGAACCTCCGGAAATGAAATTTTAATAATTAGTTTGACACCCCTAAATAAAAACAATTCCTGTATCTTAAAAAACTTTTCGGAATTTCGTCCAACCAAAAATATACATCCATTTGATGTAAAGGAGGAATTTTCTAATAATTAAAGTAATAAAAAAAAAAAGTGAAAAGTTTGTATTTGAGGCTCTACAAAAGTTAGGGTTGGACAAGTACAGACTCCCCTTAAGCTATATAATTAGCTTACCTGCTTATAATAATCTTTTTTCCTTTATTTTTTGATTTAATTCAGAATTAGCCTTAGCTATAATTAACTTTGATTAATAAACCTTGATTAGCCTGATCGACAATTATAATATTGATATTAATTAGCCTCATGCTATATAATCTATTTAATTTTTAGTATTTTCATTTTAATTATAATCAGAATGTATTAACACCTAAATATTCTTTAGTTTTTAGTCCTATTCCAAGATCCAAAATAAACTTTGATCCTTTGCATTTTATGCCAACATTTCATCCTGTTTAATTAATTTCCGACCTCTTATTAATTCAACAAATTATTACAAAAAAAAAAAAAAACATTACAAACTGTGTAATTCAATTTTTAATTTTTAATTTTAAAATTCTAGTATAACCATAGGTAACTTAATAAGTCTGTTGAATTAACTAATAACTTAAATTAATAAACAAAAGTATTTATACTATATAGATAATTTATAATTTAAAACTGTACATTATTTTATATTTCAATTTTATTTTAAAATTTTTTTTGCAAGTCTATAACTTTAATAAAACGGCGACACTAAATTATTATAATACGAAGTTTGAATAATCATTTCCAGACTGTAATGAAAAATGTTAACAAGCCAGTTTTTTTCAATTACTTCTTTTACTGCAGTCTTATCCATTCCTCCACTGAAACATGAATGAAAGAAAACAAGAGTAACTGTTGCCAAAGGTATATTTTGTATCACTCAGGTGAAAGTAAGGTTTATTGAAGGATTATCTTGACTGAACTTGATTGTATCTTTAGAATGCCCTTCAGAAATTAAAACCACTATTAATAGAACCACCAAATGGTAGATACTTTAAAAGATAGATTTTTACCTGCGTTTAATGAAAATAAAGACCTAACTTTTAATTAATATTTCCATTAAATTCTGCAAAAAGAGCACAATCCAAAATAGATAACCATGGGAAATTTGCCAACTCAATACTATAAATTGAACTAAAAAAAAAGATTAAATCTCCATATTAGAGTAGGAAATACACTTACAAAGAGGATTAAATCCTAAACTAAAGTTTCAGAAGAGTACATGCTTTCGAAATTGGAAGAGAGATAATATATAACATTAAATAGTAATAATAAAATACACCGGAACTAGATAAACAAATAAAAAATTTTTAAGAAAAAAATAAGATTAAATTTAATTAGGAAACTTAGTTTTCATACTACAAAAATTTATATAGATAATGACTAAATAAAAAGAAACAATTAAAAGTCTCCAAAAAATACCCAAAAAATTCCAAAAAGAAATTTTCAAAAAAAAATAACCTACTTTAAATTAATTGCATTTCAACACAAATCACTAGCAACCAACCACAATACTCAATCAAGCTAAAAGACGGTAGTAATCAAGATCAATTACTTACATAGTACCTTGAACAATCAGTTAATAGTAACATATTTACAAACAATTAGGTATTACACTTCATATTACAATTAAGCCTAAACAAGAAATAAACTAAATGATCAACTTTATTCACACCATCTTTTTGTAACCATATATATTACGAGAAATGACAAAAACTACAAAATTACATCCTATCATACCATTAGAAAGCGACAAAACATATCATTCATTTTTGAATCATAACTCAATGGACTAAATAAAATCAACCAATAATCCGATTGAAATTTATTACACATTAATAATCCATTCATTTCAAATTAGGAAATATTATTTTCATACAAGTTTAAATCCCATTCCAACATTCATTCCATTCAATGAAACAAGTCCGTTAATCGAAATAATCGATAATACACCAAAATAGATTACCTTTTCGTATTATTGGGTCTAAAGGAAAACTGATACTTAATTTGCGAAATTCGGTAACTAACGATTATTTTCGAAAACCTAGGTGGAAAACAGCAGTATTGCCACTCAATCACAACCTTATTACATACCATTGATCAGACAAAAACAACTGCTGCAATATAATCGCTTTTTGACAATAACAAATACTTACTAATTTATTTTTGTTTACAATAACCTATCCTTTAAAAATCAAAAGAACCCTTCACAGTAACCAACTAGGACATTATCACATATATATATCTTTTGCAGAAAAAAAAATTAAGCTTAATCTATATCTTGCGAAAGACCCCATTCCGTAAATAAACTAAAAGAACAATATAAAAAATAATTTTATTTTTAAATATCACTTCAACGGTTGAATACGTACTTTTACCTCTGCTATTTATCAATTTAAAAACCCCATACATTTAGAGAGAAAAAAATCATAATTCAATTAACTTCATTAATTGCCCAATCTGATAAATTAGTTTTAAGTATTATTATATAAAAACTCATGTTCAATATTAAACCCCATTCATTTAGAGAAATTGTTTCCAAAATTTCAAAATAATTGAAGGAACATAATAATTTATAACAAAGCAACATAATTGCATAATTACCAATCCAATCCCAATAAGATTACCTTAGAACTTTCTCAAGTCAAATTAATCCCATATATCGGTGTAGAGGAAAACACTAGAAATATTATAATTATAATATCATTTTCATCATAGTTTTATTAGACATCTCTTTGAAAAAGAATATTAAAGATTGAGAAATGTTTGAAAAAGAATTTAATATCAAAACTCACATAACAAAATTCAAAATGACCAATACGTCACAAAAAAAAACAGAATTCCATTAGAGGTAACCCCAGTTAAAAATTCCCCACAGAATCAAATTGGAACCCTTGTACAAACCTCCCATAAAAATTTAGGACAATTACATTATACCCCAAACCTTCTATAGCCTAACCACCTATTCACATAATAATGACAAGTCTACTTTCTCAACTAAAGTGGAATAAATTCGAATATTGCATAAACTTAGGGAACTAAAATTCCTTTTCTTACAAATGTACTGTAATATAACCAACTATTCAAAGCAAACGTACAAAGGCTATTTACATTCATTAATGTTGATAGTGAAAAACATATTAGAATTAAAATCTTAAGAAGCAATAATTATCTGAAAAGGCACAAGTGTAAGTAATTAGTAAACAATTATTTATACAATACATATGAAAACAAGAAACTCAAGTTGAATTGATTACTATAAAAACTTACAATTTTAATAAACAAATTTTTAGCTCATGATAATACATTTCAAACATTTCTTTATATTTAAATAACTTTTCATTTAATACCTCATTATATTGGAGTATAGTAACGTTGTCATTGTTCATAAAATGAGGTCGACATTTTATCTTATGAGTTTCAATTTGTCAACAATTTGGACATATGTACCAAAATTTTGGGATCTATACCCAAATGATCGACAAGTACATGCTTGTCATTTTGAAAAAAAAAAAAATAAAATAAAAAAGAGGAAAAATGAAAAAAAAGAGACACGTCTTCTGATAATTAATTTAGGCCCCAAAAAAGAATGGGAATCCATTTGTTGTTTTTCTGGAAATTGAAAAACCAGATTTTGTTTTTCTATTAAACACCATATCCTTTACTACTATTATTAATTATTATTATTAGACACCCATTGGCTTGTATACCAACTACTCTCACCACCCACATTAAGTAATAGTGTCATAGAGGCAGCGGAAAAATAAAAGAATTAGAGTATATATTATTAATAAAGTTTTCAAAACTAATTACGTCATTAATACAATGTATTGAATATTATAAATATAGTTCAGGGATCATTATAATATCCAAATCATAATATCCCTATATAGCAAAGTAATGTATGAACGGTTTTTCGTTATTTGATTTTACGAAATAAACACTATACTCAGTTATGAAATCAAAAACGTCCACCGATATAAAGATTAGTGAGATAGACAAAAGACGTTTCTCACATAGGATTTTTCCATCGTTTGGTTAAAAAAACCACCCCGCCTACCCTAATACACCAATCGTATTTTAAATAAGTAAATAAATAATAATAATAATTAATGATTAGATAATAATCAAAATATAATAATAATAATAAAAATACATAATCAAATTAATATTGGTAAAAAATAAATTTTACAGCCTTACTTAATGTAAATATTTCGCTTTTAACAAATAAAAGAAATGTTTTGACATAACGTAATGAAATGATAGTTGTCAACCCATTAATCTATTGAAAATATATAAAAACTCCATGTAATTACATTATAAAACTAATATGCAAGTTAAACTCATTTTTTTTTTTATTGTTTAATAAAAATCAAATGACCACCCTTGACTAGTTTGAATTGACGTGCTATTTATTTTAAAAATGAAGCATTATCATTTAATTCATGAAAATATTTATATTGATTATATTGTTAGGAAAAGAATAGTTACATTAATTAACTAAATCAACTAATAAATTAAGAATAAGTAAGTAAAATTAAGTATTAATTAATTAATTATTAAAATAAGCTAAATTAACTTACTTTATTTAAAATATTAGTAAAAAGCTACATTAGTTTTAAAGACTAGAAAACTATATGTGTTTCCAATTGTTTTTATTAAGGTTTTTTTGGACCAGTTATTATTTAGAATGCGTAATAATAAAAAAACTCTTTACCGAATTGGTCGTTAATTAAAATTCCTTCCAATATGTGCCAATTGAGAAAGAAGAATCTCGAATAATTAGAGAGGCCACAGATAGTAATATATATATATATATGATAAGATATATATAGTAATATTATAAGAAGAAATAATATATATATATTAATATATATATAATAGATATAAGAATATAGAATATGAAGAATATATTTTGTTTTTTTAAAGGGTATAGTGTTTATAGTATATTTTGTATGGTATTGTATATAGTGTTTTATTGATCATTTGTAGTATCAGATAAATATATATCCTATATAAACCGTACTAGTTACTCACTATATAGTATACTCACTATAGATATAAAGGAGATACTATATATAAATATGAATAAAATATATATAATAGAGTATATAATATATTAAAAAAGAAGGAAAGGATCAGTATATATAAAGGAATATATAAATAGAGGTAAATATATAGGTAGAGACTGATATAAAATAACAAGTAGTAGCGGTGAGTAGTATATATATACTATAAGTATGAGCTAAAGATATAGTAGGATATATAGACATATAGTATACGAGGGCATAAGAGAGGCACAAAGTAAATAAAGGCCTGAGACATATATAAAATATAGACATATAAAAAGAATAATATAATATTATAGTAATAGCGCGTGATAAATATATATATATATAGTTATTAATATAGAAAACTAAAATATACAATAGAGTTGAAATGTAGTGATACTGTATAGGCTCAGTACATAAGTATATGATAATAAAATAAGAGTATAGTATATACTGAGCCAAAACCAAGCGATCAGGCGAAATCTATATAGTAGCGTATGAATATGAGTCAGTAACTATAGAAAATAATAATCAAATAGTAGCAAAATTAATATATAATATAATATAGGTAATATATATTATACATACCATAAGACTTGAATCAAATACGGTAAAGTATAATGTTAATGGATAAAATTAATGAATATAATAATTCAGGATACTCTAAATAGTACTAATTAATACTAAGTACAAGGAAGTAACCAACAAAGCAGTACTATACGTAACCAATGGTATATACTAAAACACAACGAACCAGACACTACACGAAGCCTATCTTCAGCGATATATAAATAAACACAACCTATTACTAGTACAGAAACATCAACACTATAACCTAGATAGCGTAGCGAAGAAACTACCAACCAAGTCAGCCCGAACGCGACTACAATAGGAATAGTATACGGTAACTAGATAGAGCCTAGCTATAAGCTACACAACAATCAGAATATAAAGGTATATAAATAATATACGCGTAGTGAACGTATAAACCGCTTGCATTCGTGTGTGTCAAAAATATAGGTAGTATATATATATATAAACTCAGATATATATACATATATATATATATATATAATTATATAATAAAATGCGGGAATCAGAGCTACCTGACGCACATATAATACGTCACCGGCAGTAACCAGCTCACATAACATTAACGGACCTTACGCTCACAGTCACGATAATTAACATGAGTATCAGTAGAAAGCTCAGTACGCCAGCACCTAGGTACAATAAGGCACTCAACGGTAATAAATCAGAACCGCACACAAACCACAGGAAATAACAATAATAGCTACGAATACCCGCCGTATAATATACTACGGAACGTTAGGACAAACGCGCTACTGGTAGGAATATATATATATTAGAATACTCAGGTAGTATGATAGTAACACTTACCTTATAATAAATATACAGTACTCACTTAACCATAGACGAAAGCGCCGTATCCCTACTACATTACCAGTATTAGGCAACAGCCAACGAGTAAAATAATGCACTAAATCAGCTATATAGGCCGCTATCCTATAAACTATCAATAACTCACTCCTAACAGACGGGAACACCGCCCTCCAATACTACCTCAGCGGCATACCTTAATATCCACTCATAGCCGTAATACCTAATATATAAATACTCAATTATACGTAATATAGTCAAAACGTAAGATTCATATACTACCGACATCCCCCTCACGGTAGGATAGGATAGTACCCTGACTATATATACCTCGCGATTCAGTTGATCAACAGCTGATCCACGGTAGAACCACAGTCTAATGTTGAAAAACTCAGATAGTCCAGTAAAATCACTAACACCTAGCAACGATCGCCCAACCCACTAATAGTAGACAATAATACCAAAACCCCTGCTAACGGATCACAGCTAAATACTACAATCAAACAGCTCAACGCCCTGAAGTCTACCAGACTCACTACACTTACCCTTAATATACTACGGTACAATATAAATACCCACACGAGAACCGCCCAATAATATAGATGATCATTATATATTCGTATTACTATGTATTACATATATATATATAATAGACTCACAAAATAAGTTAGAATATATAATACCTATATAGATATATATATATAGAAATAAACCTATAGCATACAGATTAAGCTAATCTTCACTATCACTATATATACCGTTACCCCACATATTCGAATATCATTGATACTATCGCTAAAAATTACATAATTCAAAATAATTCTTATGATATACTTTTAATCTATTTGTCTTCTCTTTGCCTCATTTTCACAGCATGAATATTGCAAGGAAAAATTGGAATGATTAATGATAGTAAGATGACACTCATATATCTCTAAATCACTTCGTACTGATATTTGACAATACGCACACGAACTAATGAAATTTAATACAGCGCACCTCTAATCTTAACTTATTTCTAAAAATAAACCTATATAACCACACTGAGCTATATAAGCACCTAGATATAATCAACCTCACATTACACAATATACACAACAAATGATATACTCACGTCATATATAACTAGCATAAAACTCTGATCACTAATAAACCCATAGTACAGACCCTAACAATATATAAACTAATAATAGTTTTGTTAACCCCAAATAAGGATAATAATACAAATAAAATCAGTCAACTACATAAATATAGCCCTCCCTCTCAATAAAAAATACATACCGTATATAATCTACAACTACCACTGACTAGCTCAACGTACCCTACTACCCGCACAAAAATAATCTAATTATTACTCACCTAACTATAATATAAAAACATAAAATAATATAAAACTACTACAATTCAACAAACCATATGGTCATATGCTTTACCCCAAGATAAACTTTATTATAATAGTAGATAATATATTCATACTCACAGATTTTAACCTACACCAAGACGCCACTATATAATACATACTCACACTAACCACCCATATAACCCTAAGTAGTAATATATACCTATACTCACAGCCTTCATAGTAATACAGCACAAACCATAAAAGAAGAAATAACGTATCTACGGACCCACGTAAACTTAACCCCATACTATACTCATGTGTACCTTTATTGTAAAATATATTAGTACGATACATAAGACCGTACTATATATAGACTCAGCATGACATATACGTATAAACCTCAGTATATACAACACCTACCGACCCCGACACCAATATACCTCAGTACTATATAAGAAGTATGAGTAAACTCTCAAAGCCATATAGCAATATACTCACCTCTACTACACCCTTATACCTACCCTTAGTCACAATATACTATCAAATATACTACTCTATACTACGTCATAAATAAAACACTACCTAATCTATAGCATCACATAAATAGCTACATCTATTATTATATATTTATGACCACCACTAAGATAAGTACCTCGAACGTAGTATAATAAATCACCCCTCACTAAATATACACCCCGGAGGTATATATATATATAACAACATATAATAATTAAAAATAAATAATAATATAAAAAATAATATAAAAAGTATTTAAATAAAAAAATAGAAAAGATTTTATAAAAAAAATATAAGCTAAGAAAATAATAATAACAAATATAAAATAGCAAAAATAGAACTAGCATACTTGAAACCACAATAACAAAATACAACATAACTATTAAAATATAATAAAATAAAATAACAGACAAATATAACTACTCATACTATCGATATGATCAACAAATAGCAACCTATAATAACAAATATATATACTACACAAGCAATAGTAATAATAAAATACTAACAAATATTTTAAATAATTAAAACTAAAAGTATATAGTAAATAAAATAATTATAGTATATATATAAATAGGATATAATTAGTATATAATATAATAATATAAGTAAATATATAGTATTAATAATAAATATATAAATATATATAATATAAAATAATAATATTAAGAATATAAAATAAATAATATATGAATATATATAAATATATTTATATATATAATATAAACAATAATATAATAATTATGATAATAAAAAACAGCAACAATAAAAATTACAACAAAAATAGAAAAAAATACATAAAAGCTATATAAATAAACAAATGAACACATCAAGAAATAAAACAAAAATAAGCATAGCCATAAATAATTTATGAGTACATCCACAATAAAATAATAACAATATAATAACAAAATATAAATACAAACTTACAGAGTAATTTTTCTCAAAATTACCAAAATATAACAATATAACTATATATATAACTAAAAATAAAAGATATATATTTATTTCTTTCCCCTTTAATATTATTCTTTTTTTTATATAACCATAACAATAACGTAATCAAATCAATAACCCCTACTCACAACCATATTAATTACTAGCAACCATACAATAAATAAATAAAATAAAAACACATAATACACAGGCATAAATATACTCACTAGGATAATAAAAACAAAAAACTCTCACCGATAAAATCACCGCTACACTACCATCCCGCGGAACTCACCACTAATATATGCATAACTCAACTACCATCACTACCATATATACGCAAACCTACGCAACCACCTAAGATACTAGCATAACGCCTAACCCATACCCTCAGCCACTATATGATGAACTCAAGCTCATATCCTCTCTCACAATCACCTAAAATAAAAAAACAATAACCGATATACCAACTCACCTATAAAACCCTTATATACATAATATAAGTACATAATTCTCCACCCTGCTCCAACCCATTAAATAAAATTTAATGTACTAACATAATATATAAATAAAACACAATAATAACAACTGAATCCTGACTTACTCATAAACTAACTAGGACTGATCACGCTAATAATACCTAGTACGCTCAAACATATAACATAATCCCCATACTCAATAACTATATACAATACTAAATATAATCACCCTAGAGCCTATATTAAAATATAGTTTAAATAAAATAAAATACTAAACCCCCCCCCAAAAAAATATTATATAATATGACATACCATATAATAGTAATGGGAGCCAACGATAACAGGGAATCTTCAAATCGGATTAGAAAGAATCAGGGCCTCGAGTTTGTTCGCAAAGGAAGAATCCGCGAGCCAGATTCGAGATCGGAATAGAGAAAACCAATTTACCGATCTCGTAATGACCCGCATTATATCGAAAATCACACCAATATGAAGATTAAATTTTATAATTTCACCATCTTTATAAGAATTGATATTTTAAAAGACAATGTTTGCGCGTGACCAGATAATGATTTTGTACCCTAATTTCAGTTCTTCCTTAATATAGATATATATAACTCAAAAAGTAAGAGCTGCCATTGAGCGGCACACGAGGACATTCAATTTACCGGCACCGAAGCTTAAAGAGCTACCTTCATGTAAGATTTTTTAATAAAGCACCAGTGCGAGTGGCTGCAGAGAGGAGTCATGTATGGTAAGTGTATTCGCTCTTCACTCGGATATTTAAGTAAGTGTCTCATAAAATAAGATAAAAAGGTAATACTCAAGTCCGATGATATCGTAAAGTGAGCAAGCAAAGCCAGATTGACGGAATAATTATGATATTGTGCCTAGTCCCTAAAGATGTAAATCATTGAGGGCCCTTTTGAATATGCATTATGTAACATTTAGATACTATTATGAAAAATTTTAAATACAATTTTATTCTCAAATAATAAGCTTTAACACCAGAGTGTTGAGACAAAAGGGACAAAAAATAAACCGTATGAGAAAGAGAATCCGGAGATTTTAGGCGGATGGAGCGCCTTAAGATGTAACAGTGTATCAAACCAGTAGATACGTATCTCTTTACCAACCTCAGTATACACCCTGGGAGCATACACACAGAGAGTGCCTTCTGTGAATACACAATTTCACAATTTACGCGTACAGACGGCTTACCTAAAGTAGAGGGAACAAACATAACGCAAGATGTTAAAAGGTGGAGAGGAGAAGACTCACAAAGTGAAGAAGAATAAATACGAAACTCTATAAAATTTTTGACCTTTAGTATGTTACCTCATACGCCTGACGAACTTTGGTTCTATTTTGGAAGGACACACCTCTCACTCAATTTCCAGCCCATAGACTAGGCAATCTGAGCTATTTAAACCACGACTAAGAGTGTCAGAGAATGTTACAAAATGATTATCTGATATGTAAACTGTAAGGATATAGCATCCAATCAGAAGTCAGAATACTATATATTATATATATAATTATATATAGTGATATAATAAATTTTAAATAATAATATATATGATCATAGCGACATACACTATAAGGCATAACTCATATAGCCCCAGAAGTAGGAATGTCAAGTATAGTAATACAGAGTAAAAAGGCCCCATAAATACATAAGCGACCGATGCAATGACATAAAATAGAAAAGATAACTGCCAATAGTACGAAATAATAAATATACGATGCGACAAGAGATACTAGGTAATATAACACCCAACAGAAAGAACCACAGACGAAACACCCGACGGCCAACCCAATATAACTATAATAAAGCATCAAAAGAAAACTAATATAGTAATAAATCAACAACCGAATGATAACTAAACAAGAATACCTCAGATTACCCAAATAATATAACACTCCAACCTCATAGAATACAAATAATGAATAAATAATAACAATCAAATTAACAGAAAAGATCCCTTTGCAGGAATTATTTTCATTATAATTTTAAAATATAAATACCGAAATATTAAAAATTTTAAAATTAATAACAATTTAAAAATTAACATGGCGAAAACATAAGACTATAATAGTAAGACTATCATGACGAACCTAAGTACAAGGTAATCGACCCAAGCAAAAAGAAAGGCGATCTATACTATGCCATAAACTCAAAAAAGTGTAGGACGATGGAAACTCCCTATTCGACACAAGTCGCTAAGGAAAAATGATCCGCGAAATCAAAAAGACTAATCCTTTCGCAGAATTAATGCACAAATCCAAAGATATACAAGAGGCGGACCGTCTTATACAACAACCAATAAAACTATTTCACTTAACGCTTTACCTATACTAGCCAAAAAAGAAGACTTAAAGGAAGCAAAACCTAAGAAAAGACAAGACAACCAGGAGCAAGAAAAAAGGAAAGAGTATCTCGTCCCCAGCGTTCCACAATATTTTCCAGAAACTAAAAGAGAGAGAACGATAAAACTGAAATGCAACTGATGTACCTAAAAAGCATCAACGTCAAATTGAATTGACAAGCCTACTTAAACAAAAGCCTAAAATATGGGAACCATAATACATATAGACGTGCTAAA
This sequence comes from Trachelipus rathkii, assembly GCA_015478945.1. Classification (NCBI taxonomy): domain Eukaryota; kingdom Metazoa; phylum Arthropoda; class Malacostraca; order Isopoda; family Trachelipodidae; genus Trachelipus; species Trachelipus rathkii. The sequence continues at coordinate 14,813 of JABUQX010115336.1, read as the reverse complement.
ACTCCCACAGAAGGCCAATGACCCCACCCGACCAAAGCAGCCAATATAGGAGAGACAGAAAAGGCCATCAGCATTCGAGATCCTAATGTAGAACCATTACCAACCCGTCCCAATGAAGAGTTTAGAGAGCATTGTTTCACTAAAGGACTGATAACCATACAGCGCCCAAACTAGTAATTCCCATCCTCACAGAAAAATCCAGTATAACGAAAACCAAAACTTGGTGAAAATCATATAGTAACATAGTCAAGAGTGAGAAAGATAAAATACACATCAGATCTCAATGCAAAAGGAACAATACTGTCTGTATAGCAGAGACGATGGAACACGAAACCACCGAAGCTAACCTGCACAAGATCTGATTAGTGCAAGATACACTACACCAGTTTATTAAGTTACCTCGCAGCCTAGTAAAACAAGGTGACATAAACTTAGCAAGAACAACGACTTGTCGGAAAAGACCAAAAAAAACAAAAACAACAACAACGAACTTTACATGCTTAAAGAGAAAGACTTGAGACAAGTAGCGACTCCATCAGTCAAATACAGCGCATAAATATTTTTTAAATACTCAGCTACCTTCTTATATGCGGAATATTTTTGGTAGGATGTGGGACTGTCAGAACTTAATGCAACCTATGTCAAGACCAGAACACCTTATATTTAAAGACTACACGTCACCATATCCTGGGGTGCATTATTATATTGAAGACGTTGTGAAAGTAAAGTTATCCTCAGGAAGACCCAACCCACTGTTCACGTTAATTATTCAGATAAATGCCTCACGTTCATTATTCCTAAGGCACAATGAGACAATTTTCTTAAATAGCTACTTTTTACGACGCTCGTTTACTTACCCCATAATAAAAGGAAGGTTTTCAGTGGGTTCACCAATCGTTTTTCGGCTTTAACCGCAAAGCCCTGCAAACCGCACCCAGCAGCCACACGCACCGACAGCCAAGGCCGAACTGTTCTTTTTTCGCTGTTTCGCATCATCCGTTTTCTATTACTCATCTACCTTCCTGGCCCTTTTAATCCAAAATATTTCAGTTTATTTCACGTAGGGTTATCCATAAATGTAGTTTAATATCCACGAATGTGCCATATATCATTATGACTTCAGCAACCAACAGTGATATTGACTATCATAGCTCCATAGCTCTAGACATAAAACAAATGCCTATATCAATCTGGTATTCTATAAATCCTCCAATATAGAACACGGCTAATATACCAACAATATACAACTATCACCATACTAAGGTACTACCTTATAAGTACATAAACCCGATAAAACGAAATATATATTTATATATATTAATTCAATTGAAAATAAAAATTTAGATAAATTAATTTTTATTTAAAATAAATTTTAGAATAAAAATATTTTTAAAATAATACTAAAATATAAATTATAAGAATATGAATAATATATAATAAAATTAAATATATAATGAATAATAATATAGTAAAAATAATAGTGAATAAAGAAAATAAATAAATTAATAGGACCAAATTAAAGAGGGGACATGGAGTCCTCTTAAAAAAAATTAAAAAATTTGTAAAGTAAATTCAGTAAAGGTTGGTAATAATTTTTATTTAGACAAGGTAAGAATTAAAAATATCAAACAAATTTTAGCTTGAGAATATATGAAATTACTTTGATTTTTTTATTAAATTGTATTCAAAGTGATTTATTTACAAATTCATTTTTTTAATATTTGTTAGATAAAATTTCACAGTTAAAATTTATTATTTGTGTCCAGAAAAATAATGTGAATATATATAAAATATATATAAAAAGATATATATATATTAATAAATATTAATATATATAAAATAGAAATAAATATGAATATAATAAAAAAAATTATAAATAAATAGAATATATATAAAAAGAAATAATAATATAAGATAATATAATATATAATATATATATATAAAATTATAATATAAAAAAAAAAAAAAAAATAAAAAAAATATAGAAATATATATTTAATAATATATAAGGATATAAGGTCAGATTTTTTTAATGCTCACCGTATGTAGCTAGAGAAACGCAGAGTAACCTACAGTAAATACAAAAATTAATATATTTGGAATCAGGCGAAAATTCTAAGGATGTAAAAGTTTTACTTTATTAAAAGGCAAATGCGATAAGTTTATTTTTGAAGTAAAATTTTTTTTTAACTAGAGGTAAATACCCATAAGGTAAACCGACAAAAGATGGTACAGGAGATACGGGTCTCTCCAGGCCTCCCAGCTGGACGAACGGGAAAGGATCTATGATCCCCCCTTCCGGGGATGTCTCCGCGAATCCTACCCTCTATTGGTCTGTTGGGGAAAAAATGTCGCGGGTGTTCACTCCCGAACCATCCCACTTCCAGGGTATGAGAACGTCCCCCCTGCATGTATCCCCCGTCGGTCGAAGCCCCCTAAAAAAAAACTTAACTAAAATTTCCAAATAAAAAAAACACAAAATTATAATTCACCAAAATGTAAATGAATGCGATCCGAGCCGAGGGAGGGACAGAGAGGGGACGTTTAACATACCCCAGGATGAGGGAGATGGATCGAGGGAACCCCCAGCGGACCAACCAAAAGACCAAAGAGCGGGTATTCCGGAGGACCATCCCCGAGAGGGGGGGGATTAGGTCCCACCCCGTACAGAATCCACGTAGAAGGCCGAAGAGACCCCAACTCTTCCCATTCTTAAAGCTTATTAACATGCGTTTACCCTAGGGTAGTTTCCTTAAGTTAAAAAAAAAAAGAATGGTAAATATCAAAAAAAAAAAAAAATAAAAAAAAAAAAAAAAAAAAAAAAAAAAAGTTAATTCACCATCCTTAGAATTTTCGTTGCTGATTCCAAATATATAATTTGTATAATTTAATAGATGGCGCTGTCTCTTCTTTCTACATACTGGAATATTAAAAAAATCTGATCATCCATATAATATATATATATAATATATATATAAATATAGATAGATAATGAGAGAAAAAAAATGTAAGACATTAATATATTTTTGGAGCCCAAGAAAGTTCTCTGACCGCTAGTTTAGAACATACTTAACTCATATTCATAGGTTAGTAAAACTCTGTGGCTGTAGGAAAATACATTAACCAATAGCCCTGAAAAAATAATATATAATATGACAAAAAGATCATAGCGGATATATATAGAGATATATACACCAAATAGTAAGAGACTCAAATAAAATGTATAAGAAATATAAATATAATAAATGAGATAACCATTGCTTGTTAAGCTACAGGTAGAAATACCGATAAATATATATATACAAGATAGTGATAAATATTACGAGTTAAGAATAAAATCTTTCAGAATGAATAAAAAATGAAATAATAAAATTGGAAGCTAAAAATAAAAATCAAATTTGAAACTTTATAATAAAAAAATAAAATAAAAGAGAGAAGTTATTCAATATGTAATAAAAATTATTCGAAATTTTAAAAATTTGAATTATTATGAATATAAAATAATTAAATGTTACCAACTCATTTTCCGAGAATACATAAATATGTTTAGAGGACCATGTATTCTACTTAATGGTCCATAATAAAAAACGTATATAAACTAATAAGAATAAACTCACTATATATATATATATATATAAGAGTATATATCATATATAGTATAGGAGACAACAAAAAAATAGAACTATCGCTCACGCGTATACTCCCTGCTATATATATACCACTACTAGCACTTCTATCATACTATACCCTCTTATACCATTCACCGCCCTCTCACATCCCTCCATATACTATACCCTATAATCCTATATATCCCTACTAAATATATCCTATATCCTCACCTACCCCTCATATATATGCATTTGTTAACCTATCGTCGGAGTTGGAAGCACCTTTTGGCAAAAACAGCCTGGAATCGAAGAATATGAGAAGAACAACCGACGATAGCGTTCCTGGAAACCGAGACTGAAGACAGATGGACAAACTCTAGCGCAGAGCTACCTCGATGCATTAATTACAACATCTATGCTATTAGACTAGTGAAGAAGAGAATCTTTATCCAAACTGACCCATAAACTATTGGTAACAATCAAAGTTATTATTTGATCACAAAATATTTCGACAATCACATAAACAATAACAAATTAAGCCAAAGAATCCTTACATATCTTAAAACCTCCTCCGCCCCCCCTACTTAGAGGACGCTCACAAAATTTCTCTATTCCAGCCTCCCCGCCCTATCAACTATCCTATTTTCACTAAGAACCCGCTATCCCGCATGTGGACAGGCAAGAAGAACTTTTCTGCAATAGTTCTCTTAACTCCTATATTTCTGTGTTTAACAACAATTAATTTCCCATCTACTCCTAGCGCAGAATCTTACTAAACCGTACTCCAGCCGCACCAGTCACAGGAAAGACCAAACCACCGAACCCTATCACCTGCCATTAATAATAATAAATAATACGAATAACGATGAAGATAATGCATGATTGAGAATGATATCCAGTCCGCAGTCAGAACATATGAAGATCTTACTCGCAATTCCCGGTCCAATAAATAGGCCGCCCACGAACGAGGCCTCAGCAACCCGAGCTACCTATTCCTCCTTCGCTATGCATATAAACAATCTACAAATGCACAGCTATTGGATAATCTTCATGCGCCTAGAGCAAGCTCCTAACATTGGAGGAAGCTGCTAGGAAGGCGATTCTGAGGCCCTAATGGAGAAGATTGCTATTCTACATCGAAAATGGGCGCAAAAACCCTACACTGAAGAACGCGCTTCAACTCCAAGCAAAGGCCACTGGCTCCAAACCGTTGCGACCCGAGAAATGGACATTTCTGACCATGTTCTAGGGTATGTGACCGCTCTTCGGATACACAGACTGACGAAGTACGCCTATGGAACAAACTGACAGGGCGAAACGACTTACATTAAATAAAAGATATGTAATAATAAAATTAAATAATATATATATAACTTAATAATAAATAAATAATAATAACCCTTTTGAAATACAATAATTAAATAAATATATATAATATATAAACTATATAAACATAAATAATAATGTAAATATATAATAAAACCAAACCCAACCAAAGCACTACCTCTATATATAAATAAATAAATACTAAGATACACAGAAATAAAACCACTAAAAAATAAACAATACATAATAATAAAGAATAAAGTAATATATATATAAAATATAACTACTTAAATATAACCTACGTATATAAAATAGTAAACAATAAAATAATATAATACATATATATAAAACTAATAATAAAAAAAAAATAAATATATAAATATAATAACCTACCAATATACAATATATATATATATATAATATATTATATATAAAATAAATAATATAAAAAATAATATATATCATATATATAATATATATATATATATATTATATATACTATATATAATAAATAGTATATATGATAATATATATATACTACCTAATATATATATATATATATAATAATATATATATATAATATATAAAAATATAATATAAAAAATAAAACAAAAAAATAAAAAAACAAAGAAAGAATAATCTATAATAGAAATAAGTAATACCATAAATAATATAAAAAATATTAATCCACAAAGGAGAAGATTTGCTGATGCCTGCCTTCGAGCTCCGGAAGACCTCTTTGAACGTGACTTCAGAAGCTAATATAACCTCACCACCACAGAACCGCACATGGTTGTAGCTCAAACTCTTTTGTAGTGCAGGTAAACAACGAATAGCGGAGAGATAGAGTTTCAAAACTGATACCCCACCAAATATCCTCTAATAGCGACTACTTATGCAATAACATATCAAAGGAAGTTCACAGGTCTCCCGAAACAACGCTATCAGAAGGCACTCTATTGAGAGAAAGTTGCGTCACCACTTTCATAATTATAATAACTTACTTATCCATGTAATATACCCACCAGCGTAATTCGCGCATACATGTAATATGAGCACCCACGCGAACACGCCAGGCAGAACCCTCTAGCTTACAGCGAAATTCAATCCCAGCCGCATGGAAGAATACACAAAATGGAATATAAGACAAGCCCAAGAAAAGGGAAGAATTAAAAACATGAGCCTCCTTCAGTCACTGGTTGACACGAGAACTGGAAGTCGAAAAACCACTGAACCACTTTTGGAAGAATGTTATAGGACATTAACAGAACTTCGGGCCTCACCTAAATGGCCGTTAATAAACCTAAAACTTTTGGAAATACATATAAAGATTTTATGTATAGCAAAAATATTTTTGGAATTAGCTTAAAATTTTGGAAATTTTATATCAACATATTGCAAATATATAATATATAATATATATATATATAATAATCATATATATATATATATATATATATAGATATAATATATATAATATAATATATACTTATATAAATTATATATATAGATATCTATATATATATATATATATATATATATATAAAATATAATATAATAATACCCAAATATAAAAATAAATATAAATATTACTATACATATAAAAATAAATAATAATATAAAATAAAACTCACAATATATATATATATAACTCACTATATATATAATAAATAATCTATATAAATAATAATATACTAACATATTATAAAATATTGTAATAAATATAAACTAAATAAACTAATATATATAACAAAATACTAATAACTAGAACTAATAAAATTTATCTAATATAATAGTATAATAAAATAATATAATACAAGAGGGGAGAGGATGAGAAGAGAGAGAGAAAGCACCCGAGGAAACCCCTCCCCAAGAAAACAACAAAATGGCAGTAACAAAACAAAAAAACGAAACACAAACAAAAAAATAAAAAAAAAAAAAGATGAAACCAAGAAAAAAAAGAGAAACAACAAACAAAAGAAAAATGAAAAACAAAAAAGAACAAAAAACAACAACACCCAAAGAAAAGACGAAAAAAAAAAGAAAAAACGCAAAAAACCATAAAAAAGCAACCCCCACCACACCACCACACCACAACAACAAGTAACAATAAAAAAAACACAAAGCAAAAAAAAAAGAAAAAAAAGAAAGAAAAGAAAGAGAGAGAGAGAGAGAAAGAGAAAGAAGAGAGAGAGACTTTCATCATATTATGCACATATGCATTCGAAAACAACGTGTTACTTCAGAACACATCTACATCTTCCTCTTATATAAAAAAAAAATAATAAAATAAAAACTCTATCCCAATAACAGATAGAAAAAAATATATTAATATATAAAAAATAAATAAATAATTAAATATTATAATAATAAAAATAATAATATATAAGTATATAATAATAAAAAAAATAATATATATTAAATAATAAAATATAATCAATAATATAATATAAAATATAAAATAAATAATAAAATATATAAAAAATAAATAAATAGAGGATAGAAAGTAAAACAACGCTAAAAATCATCCATACACAACCACACCATATACATATAATACAACAATACTTTAACACAACACAACAAAAGTACACCAACACCACATACACAACACACACACACCACCCAACACAATACATATATATACATAATACAAAAATTAAAAATAATAAATAAATAAATAAATATAATATATAAAATTACTAAATAAAATACATAATATAATAAAATAATAATACATAAAAATAAAATAATATAAATATAATAAAATAATAACTATAACTATATAAATAATATAAATATACCATACTTTACTAATAAAATAAACAAATCTATAAACATCGGGATAGAAAGGAACGGTAGATCCAGAAAGAGCGTACAGGAGACAGAATGACCCCATAAAGCGGATCCTTCAGAATTTGAAGATCACGAAAAGATAATCGAAAGGTCGTTTAGATTACAGATACATACCAAAAACCACCGGAAAGAACTGAGCAAAGATAACATAAAAAAATAAAATAAGAAATAACAAATATAGAAAGTTAAAGCCTACTAAATCATTAAAAATAAGATATTGACCAAAAATCCTATAATTAACTTCATGACAAAAGAAGAAGAGATGAAGAGAGAGGAAAGAAAGAATGAAAATAAGTGATGAACACAGTATAATAGTAAAAATAAAATCAGTTATTTTAACAAATTGAATTAGAAATTAACTATAAAAATCAGAATCACTAGCCTTTTTGGAATCATGATGGTAATTTATTAAAAGCACTAGAAATTAATTCAAAAATTGCAAAATTACGCTATATTTTAAGTGAACATCCTCAATATTTACAAGAGAAAGTATATGAATATTTTAAAACAAATAACCATATATATAGACTTGTAATGTCACCTGAAGAAAACTATGAAGAGAAGTTGATTCAGGCAGAAGAGAAGCTGTTGGAAATGAAAGTTCGGAATTTGTCAGAAGAAGAAAGGGAATCAGTTTGGGAAATGGGGCAGCTATTAAAAACCAAACAGGAAGCAAAGGAAGATTTAAGCTGTTTACCTACACTATACGTGTCTGATATTTCAAAAAGTATTTTGAGTACACCCATTAGAAATGTAAGTGTTAATGGCAATATACCTCTACAGTTATGTATACAACCAACAAATGGAGTTAGTTATTTCAATGCATTTTTGAGTACAAAAAATTTGCCTGAGGAGTTGGCAACATTTGTTCCATTGCTTTGCAATATTTTAACATCAATGGGTGCAGGAAGTTTAGATTTTAGAGATTTGAGTCAAAAAATAGAATTGGTTTCAGGAGGTTTTTGCTCATCAATGCATATAATCAATCATCCAAAGGATTCCTCACTTTATGAAGAGGGAATTCATATAAATTCTTATTGCCTCCAGAAAAACTTTGTAACTATGTTAGATTTGTGGCTGAATATAATGAATGAACTTAAACTTGATGATGTATCTCGATTTACTACTCTTATCAATATGATTACTACGGAAAAATCAAACGGTCTTATTCATAACGGCCATAAGTACGCTATTAGTGCGGCTTCTTCCTCCATCAGTTATGTTTGTCGTAAAAAAGAGGAAATTGGCGGACTTGCTTATTTGCAGAGGCTCCACGAATTGTGCAATTCGCCATTTTTAACTGAAGTAATAGAGAAACTGAAAGAAGTTTCAAATCATTTGCTAAATAAAAACAATATGAGAGTTGCCATAAATTCTTCCAGTGAAACTGCCGATGCTGATGTTTATAATGTTGAAAAGTTTTTAGAAAATCTTCAAGGTGAGCCTTCTGATGCAAGTTCAATGGCTGTGGTTCCATCCACTTTTACACCGCGTACTCTGAGAACGCATCACGTTTTTAACTTGCCAGTTAATTATACTGCCAAGGCATTCTCAAATATTCCGTATGATCATTGTGACAGTGGCCCTCTACGAATCCTTGCTCGATTAATGTTTCAATTTCTTCACCGGGAAATACGAGAGAAGGGTGGCGCCTACGGTGGAGGAGCTTACTCTCATCCCGGAAATCCATTTAGCTTTTATAGTTATAGAGATCCAAATAGCACATCAACCTTAAAGACGTTTGATGATGCAGTCGATTGGGTTCTCAGTGGTGAATTCACCCAGCAAGATATAAACGAGGCAAAATTGGGAGTCTTTCAAAGTGTTGATGCGCCCGTTTCTCCTGGAGAAAAAGGAATGCGACAATTTCTTAATCACATTTCGGATGACATGTTTAGTCAACAAAGATTATCTATTTTGAATGCTACCAAAGACGATATGATCAACGTATGTCGAAAATATTTGAAAGAAGCCTCTCTACAAGGAACATGCTTGATTGGTCCACAAAATTCTTGCATTAGCGATGATCCAGAATGGAATAAAGAATTCCACTAACCTGATTAAAAGTTATATTAAATTCAATAAATTGTTTTGGACGAAATTTCCAGTGTTGAGTGATTCAGAGAAAGCTCCATCCTGTATTCAGATGAAGATACTTAAATTACTGCTGTATTTGATGCTAATGCTACTAAATTATTAACGAAAATCTTTTTGAACGTAGTAATCAATTTTGCCCCAAATTTTTTATATTCGTTTAAAAAGATAATTAGATTGTTTGTAGTTTTGAAGGTTGAAAATCTGAGGCAGAATTCATTAGTTTAAAACTTTTTAAATACAATCTACATTATTATTTTTTATTATCCTTGGTTATGTTGAGAAATGGGAATGGTCTTTGGCTTTTAAAAATATAAGTAATTGCCCCAAATTATAAACTTAATTTCATTCTATCTCTATTATCGTTGTTGTTAGCTTGTTGTTGTTGACGTAAATTTTGAAACATTATTTCACACGTTGATTTTAAATCGTATCTGTGCTGCCAACCCCAGTCTTTTCTTGCGTCTGTATCATCGAAAACTTGTGGCCAGGTATTAGCTGAAAAAGTTAAAAGTATATATCATTAATATTAAATACCTACTTATCAGAGTATATCTATATAATGCTACAACATTTTTCAATTTATTTTTTATTTTTACTTTTATCGTTATCTTAGAGAGAAATTTCTGATGAATTAAACCTTACTGAACGTAGCGGTTTTGTGCAAATCTGTACCAGAGATGAAATTTCCAAAGGATTCCCTATTTTAATCTTTGTAAGATGTAGCTGTTAAGTATTTTGGGAATCTAGTATTAAATGTACATAAAAAAAAAATGATCGTTTTTTTAAATATCATTTGAGACATAATTTTTTTTACATCTCATATGGTGGGCAAAGGTTTAAAGGCCTACGTAATTCCACCAGAGTTGGGAAAGTTCCCGATAAACGGCGTTTGAATGTGGAAGTCAAGGGTAGATAGGTAGTTCCATAGTGTATTCCACACTTTACCAGTGGAGTACATGTAAGTTTGAAAATTGCTGTTAAGTCTATGTATGGTCAGAGAGTTAGGTAGAGAAAAGGTGAGACTGCAGAAATGCTTGTGGCACGAACTTTTTTTTTTCAATAGAGAAGGTATGCTACTGTAGAGCAGTGTCCGTTGTAATAATAGAATAAAGAGTGACGGAACAATTCGACGGGTAGAAAGACGCAGGAGAGTTAGTAAAACGAAAAGCCCCAGACCCCAACTTTTCAAGAAGAGCTGTTTGAGTGGAAACACACTAGATATGTGAGGCATGCCCAATACAAGAGGGAACGACACTCCTACAAAGAACAAACAACTGGGGCTGCTTGAAGAAATTCTGAAGGAGGCTCATCAGAACACGCAACCTCTTAGAAGCTTGTTCAGAAAGAGAAGTAATGTGATTCTTCCAATTAAGGTCACGAGTAAAATTAACATCAGGAATATTAAAGACAGATGAAGGTTTGAGTTGTGCGTTACCGAAGATGTAGTTTTGTTGAGATTGTAGAGTAGAAAAGATAGAGTAGCTGAGATCTGAGTCATTGAAAACGACTACCTTGTTCTCAATGCCTCAATTAAAAATTCGAGAAAGATCAGAGGTTAGTTGTTACAAGACTGCCTTCCAGGCGTAAGCTAATTGTTGGTGAGAGGGACGTCAACAAAATGAAAGGTGGAGTCTTCGGCATAGATGATGAAGTAATAGAGAGAGAAGGTCATTAATGAAAATTAGAGTTGGGGATAGAACGGAACACCACTATTTATAGATTTAAAGGATGAACGATGGTCTACAACACCTGCTATAGAATAGCCGGAAAGAAAATCAGAGAGAATGATAGATAACCGAAAGAGAAAAATTCAGAAATTAAAGCTTTGTGTCGAATTCTATTGAAAGTTTTCGATATGACCTGCACAGCCGTGAAAGATTCCCAAAATGCCGAAGGGAAGAGGACCAAGAAAGAATAAGAAAAATCAATAGTAAGGTGTTTCTTACGAATGCCATACGGGCGATCAGATTTAAGGTTAAATAGAAATGAGGTGTTTCCAAACCTTTCAGTTAAGGATAGTTTCGAAACTTTAGAAAGAACGAGTTAAAAAGATTGGACGATAGTTTAAAGATTTAGAAGGGTCCCCTATTTTCGGCACAGACTGAATGTGCGCGCGTTTCCGGCAAGAAGGGAAGGTCGATGTACGATGTAGAAAGATAAAGATGAAAGAGTGTATAAGTCAAAGGTAGTTGTGAAAATAGGTAAAGGAGTGTGTTCCATATTTTACCAGTGGAGTACATGAAGATCGAGCATAGTCTGTGGTCAGAGAGTTGGATAAAAAGGGTGAACCTCTGTAGAACAGCGTGTGGCAGGAACCCTTCTCAATGGAGGGGTATGCGACTGAAGAGCAGTGTCCGTTGTAATAACAATAGAATAAAGAGTGTGAACAATTCGATGCGAAGAGAGAGTTAGTAAGACGAAAAGCCCTAGACTCTACCTTTCAAGAACTGGTGAAGGTTTGAGTGAAGAATTCAGCTTTAGCGGAAGGCTAAACGGCAATCGTGCCGTCGAAAGATACTATATAGAGGAGGGCAAAAGGAAGAAGAAATGTTAGTTAACATTTTTTGCAAAATGCAGTTGGAAGAACAGGAACCAGTAAGATTATTACATTTTCTACGGAGAAATGAGATTTTGCATGATTCCGTGATGAAATATAAGTCGAGTGAGTTTCTACAATTTGAGAACTATGGTAATATCTGAAGGCAGCGTCCCTTTGGCGAATAGCACGAGAATAAGCAGAGTTAAACCAAGGTTAGGTAGGTTTAGTTAAAGGAAAAGTATGGAATGTACACCATGGCAAAGAGAATCACCTCAGTAATGCACTCGGAACACTCCGAGGAACCTCTCCCACAGAAGCGGTAATCATTTATTCCAGGGGAAATAAAAAAGCACAATGGCAAGTCCATCCAATTAGCAGCACTGAAGTGCCAAAAACATTTCCTCACCGTCTGCGGGGGTCTTTTCTGCGGAAGACTTGGAGAGACAGAAAACTATACAGAGATAAGGTGATCGGAGGAATCCAGAGGAGGAAAGAGCTTAACAGAATGAGGAGAAGGATTAGAGGTTAGAAAAAGGTCTAGCATGTTGGGTTCATCTCCAACACGACCTGGGATACGAGTTGCATCAACTGCTCGAGTTCATTTTGGATAGAAACTGGTAGGCAAACTGATTTATGTTTCAAAAATGCAGTTTTTGTGTTTTAATATAAATATTTAAAATTTTTATTCATTAACTTTTTCTCTTGTGCATATATATCATTTACATCAGATTTTAGAAAGCACCTTTATCACTTTTGTGTTCCTTTTTAAAATGTGTAATTTCCCTTTTTAATAATTTCAGGAAAGTACTAAGTGTAGGATGAAGAGCGCATCACTCGGCAAGTTTGCAATAATTTTGGTTTGAGGAAATATTATGACTGATGTGTCACATAAGGATTAAAAAATTTCTTCCCCTATACAAAAGAAACTGTGTAATCAGTGAAAGGTTATCGTCCTACATACCAGACGTAATAGTAATTATAATGAAAAGTGTGTGTAACCAGAAAATGAATGAGAGAGAGAGAGATGAATGGCGATTAAATGCAAAGTCATAGGACACTTGACAGAAAAGTAGCAAGAGGGGGAATTGCTAGAGTTGTCCAGACAGTTGAATTAGAGGAAAACAAGAGGCCATAGAGATTATCAGTCTTTTCAGCTAGAGTATTAGCAATAGAACCATCAGAGGGGGGGTGGGGAAGTCAGATTTATAGAAATAAATTGTTAGAGGTTTTTGGCTAGAGGCCAGAAAAGATTTGTCACTAGTCCGTTTTGCTCATCAAATAATATCCCTGGAACGATTCTGAGTTGAATGAAAATTAGTGAATGTGATAGTAAAACAAGAAATTTTCCACTTTCAATACGCAATGTCTCTAGCCTGGATGGCGCGAAAACGAGTACGATTGAACCATAGATTTTGAAGAAAGAAATATTTAGACAAAAAAGGAATGAATCTGCTCATCCAATCAGCGAATACAGTACCACTTTACCGTCAGAAGGCCGATAAGTGTCTCCAGAATTTAGGCAGTCACTCCAAGAATGGTTAGCGTGGAAGTGGCACAAAGCCCTTCCAATCAGCTAGATGAAAGTGCCAGAAAATACGCTCGGTGCAGGGTGGAACGGCTGGAGAGAAAGCATGGGATGCTTATTTTCTTTTAGCAGCTTTTCTTTTTATCAATATATAAAAACTCAAAGCAAAGTTTGAAATTTAATGCCTGCAGAATTAAAAAATTTAAAATTCTGTGTCATCGGACTAAGTAATTTGGCCATACCTTTTGTGTGTAAACAATGAGCAGATATTAAAGTAAAAGACATGACAATAATATAAAAGTTGTAATCAGAAGCTTTAACTATTGTAATTAGATTAAAATCTATGGGACTAATTCCCCGAATATAATATGGTTTGAAGGGTAAAAATTATTGAAACTTGTACGGGCCTTTAAAAGTTCTGACGTCAACACTAATTAAATGGTCGTAGATCTAATACTCTACGCAATATTGATGTACTTTCGGAAAATTTTAAACAAAAATGTAATTGAAAGCAACTTTGCCACGTATTGAAAAAAATGTGTTTAAAATTAAAAATCATCCACTATATAATCCAATTCCATCTTTAAAAGTAGAGTAAATAGTCCATCAGTTATATTTGCAGAGGGTCAAATGTATAGTAAAACGTGCAGTGAAATTTAATGTAGAAATCTGAAAATTGGAAGCAATTTTTTTTGTAGCATAATAACCAGAAAACTTCTGTCAATGATTTTCAATAAACCAGAAATATTTTTTTTACCTACTCGTTGATTATACTAACAAAGATTAATATATTACTAATTCACAATACGAGGACAGTATTCATCTTGAATTATTAACCGATAAATCATTTGCTGTTAAACTT
>JABUQX010115335.1:67500-73871 GCA_015478945.1 Trachelipus rathkii | reverse complement strand
CAAATGCGCCCGCTAATATATATGAAATAAGTTTTTAGGCTGGTAATAAAAACAAGTTTTCACATCAAGGTATTCATTACATATTTAGAAACTATATAGTCATTGACATACAAATTTTAACATCAAATATATTTACAAGTTCATTAAAACCTACACTGTTTAAAAAACCTTTAATGAAATAAATACAATAAATCCCACATAAATTAGAGTAGGGAGGCTGAACAGGGCGCGACATTGTTTTTATATAATTTACATCATTATATTTTAAAAATGAGATGATATAATGATTACTCAATATAAATTTTAAATCTAAAGAATCAATTAGGTAGACAGCTCCATTTTTCTCCCGATAGACTGAAATCCAGTGTCCCTCATTTGTAATATCCCTATGTGATGTATTGAATATGAATCCTGAATCCTTTGCCAATTTCACAGACCCCAACTCATTAAGGGCGAAGACTCCTATAAATCGTGGCTCGTTTTTAAATACCGTTTTTATTTCTTCTTCATCCATCTTTAATAATTCAAAAGCACATTCCGTACTCTATCAATTTCGATGAGTTGAGGATGCTCCAGATAAACCAATACAGTGATGGGTGCTTGTAGACTTCCGCCGAAGGAGAGACTTATGCCTAATGTACCCTTTCTTAATACGTTTAAATGACTAGCATTACATGCTGAAAGATCAGCTGTAAGGTCGTAAGCGTATAAATTACTATTCTTAGCGTATTCTTCAAGATCTATCCCTGTTCCACTATCGTTACACACGAGACAGTATTGGCTATTAAATCGTAAAAAGGTCGTGAGCATAGAGATTGGGGATCATTGTATAGCATTTCATAGTCGCGTCCATAGGGCTGTCCATTCACATGCAAACTGAGTCCTCTAAGTCCAAAGTGAGTGAATTATAGGGTGACTTTTTATAATGACCGGAGTACGCTTCATGTTCAACAATTCCTATATCACTTTCTGGGGGAGATTTCCATTCACTATGTTAGGTATATTGATACTCTAATCCCTGCGTGAAATTAAATAACTTAGTTTCAACTCGACGGATAGGATATTTAGGTGTTCAAAAGTGATCTTTCAATTTCCAAATGTCTCTGGGGTAATAATTTCACTCTTTCTGACATAGAGATATGCCTCCAACAATTTGAAAATAGGTTCTGGACAATACAACCGTAGCGGTGGGTTTGCTTTTTATTTTAAGCTAAATTTAGAACTTGATCTGGTTAATCGGATTCTGGTATCTACAGCTGAAAGAATAAGTCTTTCTTGAGAGAGGAGAAGATATCACCATTCAAACGACCGTAAAATTCATAAGTGTTATTTGTAGTTTTAGCTGCGTTATCTATATGGTGGATAACATCCTTGGGACTATAAAAACCACAGGATTGGAGATGAGATTGTTTGGCATCGTCAGAATAATTTAATAAATGTTCTATATAACTTCTATAAGGATAATTCGCTGCTGACGCCCCTAGTGAAGTTTTGTTGAGGTAGACTTCAATCTGGTTAAAACAAGTATACAAGAAATTTGACTCCGTGTACACTATATGGTCGTCGCCTGAAGGAAGATCTGTACCATCAGGTTTTGTCAATTTTGTTTTTAAATATAAAAATACATTTGAAGGGTCCATATACTGGTCCGATGTACCTGGAATATTGAACTCGAGAGGGACATCGTTGTTGGTAATCGAGTGTATGGGGTTAATACTGATGAAGTTGGTCTCACTTACACTAATCTGGGTGGGGTTCATCGAGAAGAGGTCTAATTCGCTCTTACAGCAGTCTGGGCTAGAAGGATGAAGGAAGTGCATCTTGCCTGTAAGAACTCTACCCATATAATGATCAGCATAGGGATAAAACTCGCATTATATACAGTACAGTCATACATTACAGTTAGTAATTAAATGGCAAACACATCGATGCATTTCTCCTTTAGAGGTCTTTTTGCTTTAAACTTTTTCTTTCTTGTAATTTTCTTGAGTCCTTTGCCTTGACCCGTCATCTTACGCCTAATTTTGCGCTTGACGTCGTCCAACATCTCATCAGAAACATCAGCAATCCGCCTTTTTAAGGACGTACGTGGATTATCCCCAGCGGCTATATCTTGTATAGTATGCACCCCTGTTCTTATAGCTTTTTCACCTATATATTCACCTTCTCTTCTAAATAGAGGCAATGCGCTTCTCCATAATTTTGCAAAAAATCCACCCAGACCGTATCCTCGCTGTAATTTCGACCCAATAAACACTCTATCACCGTTCATTATTACAGGAACTTCTGTTTTATACTATCTCTACACTGTGAGAGTAAGTTGATGAATGAAAAAATATAGCCTAAGCCACTACTTATATACACGCTTACATTCCCTACTATTTCTTGAAGTTTTTCTAATATCGCAACTCTGTTTAATAAATAGTCCATCATGTTGTAGTTAATACGGCTGCTTCTTCCTGATGTGAACTTTACACAACAGCGTCCCGTCTGTGAATGGATATGCTCTTCCTTCCACATCCTTTATATGCATACGTACAGAGCCAAAATGCGAGCGCCTCAGAGGTAAGTAATGTACATTTGGGAAAGTTATAACTTTCTCATTTTTAGGGAAATGAACCACCCTCAATAAAGGGGCTTTTGTGTTTCCTACATACTGATGTTCAACTATATCAGTGTAAATGTATGCCATCCCCTGATCTTGTAACAGCTCTGAAGGTATACATACGAAATTGAGTGAGAAGGCAGTTTCATTAGGGCTATTATTTGCACCGTGATCTATAACCTCATCGTGCTCGTGTGTACATATTCTAAACCAATCCGATCGCCTAATGATAAATGATGAAGGGTCTTTCAGATTCACACCCAATGTGGACCTTAGTGTGACAGACACCCTGTCTTCTCCTAATCGTATATTAGTGATGAATATTAAATCCTTACATATCTTACTTGTAGCAAGTTGTGTGTTTAAATAAGTATAAATATCAGGAACTGTTCTGTAGTATCCCCGTTTTAACACAAATTTCTCATAGAAATATTCTTTATCTTTCAGCTTAATGCTTTTTAATCCACTGATGTCTGTTATTTTTAATGTAGTTTTTACATACTCAGGATCTCTATATATCATTATCCAGTGACGTGTCTGTGGGAGATTCTCAATATTAGCATATAATATCATTTCGCATAAACCTACTTCATACATTCCTCTTTCAAGCTGAATAGGATTCATTAATTCAGTTGTGAAATCCGATAGTTTATTATCAGGGTGTAGATCCAGTGACGCTGAAGATGGTAGAGTTAAGTAGAAATGATCTACACTCTCCATGATTACTGTAACTACTGATTAATGTTTCTCAATTTCACTAGCTTTTATATATGAATTAAACTTATCAGGGTACCCCACCCATTTCACCAGATACTGTTTATTTCTACCTCTACCCTTCGAGCCTAATATTTTTTCTATTTTATATACATTACTCTCAGGATCGAATCGTATTTTCTGTATTTCTTGTTTATAAAATCCTCCTTTTATGGGCTCCCCATCTAAGTCTTTGAGATAGTATAATTTAAGGCCTTCGGCAGGAAATTCCCTTATACTATCCACTTTAAAAACTTCTCTCGACCAGCCAGCTTCGTATCCTTTTCTGAAACGGGCATCAGATCTAGACACCCTTACATAATCATTCACATTAATTCCCGATTTATCTTTAATTTTACATACTTTCTGGTTCCGCTGTAACATAGGTTTTATCTTTAACATTTCTAAAGGAGTTGTCTTTATAGTTCTATGGAAAGATCTGTTATAAGAATAAGCTAGATCCTCCAGTATGTCAATATACTTAAAAGTATTCATCTTAGTAAAGTATCGATGCATGCGTTCTTTGATCGTACGCTGTACTCTTTCTACAATAGCCGCTTTATTAACGGAGAATATGTTATAATAACCTATATCGTATTCGATAATAAGTTCTTGAAACTCTCTCCCAAGAAATTCGCTTCCTCTATTCAAATTAGGATATCTATTATCATCCCTTATAATTTCACGAACGGCTGTCGCGACTGTCTGGGATCTCTTGTCTTTTAAAGCCTTCAACCATAAGTATCTAGAGTAAACATCGATAGTGAAAAGTATGTATTGGTAGCCATCGTTATAAGAGCTGTATTTAATCATTTCAGTTAAATCTAACTGCCAAACATTATCGAGGTGGCGGGCTATGGTTTTCCGTGTCAAAAATTTTCTACGAATGGGTTTATGTAGAGTGAACGCCTCTTCACCCTCTAAGTGTTCTTTCAGTTCTTTTTTGTCTATACCGTGAAATTTTGATGCGAATCTATTGAATCCGCCAAAACTATTAGGTTCTTTCACACAGTAATAATACTTATCAACCAGAGCCTTGGCCTCCATGTTGAATACTGACATATATATATATATATATATATATATATATATATATAATAATAAAATTAATAAAATGAGATATATATAATATATATATATATATATAGATATATATATATATATATATATATATATATATATATATATATTAGGAATATGTAAAAAATTATTAAAATGGTATATTTTATTTAATCACAGATGAAACAAACTATATATATATATATATGTATATATATAATATATATATGTATATATATATATATATATATATATATGTATATAATATTATATATATATAGCACCTGCTGCTCATCATACTGCTATATGCCTATATATATGTGAAAATAATAATGAGCAATCATGAGTTAAGGCACTTTTCTTATACTCCCTCTGTTTATACTCCCTCTGTTTATACGTTTAAATGTATCTGAAGCGTAAGATGACCCTGAAGGACTAGAATCGGGTCTCGGTGTCTCGGGAATGTTATCCATGTCTGCTAATCTACGCGTATTCAAGATTAAACTACGTGGAAAATTAATAGTCTGAAGCTCCTCTTTGATGTTAGACCACCCCTTCACAGGTCCTTTTTTCCAATTACGTGAGAGATCAGCTATCAAATCCACAATATTCGACCCTTTAACAATTTCATCATCTATGATGATCTGGCCTAGTTCATTCCACGATAATTGATCTTTTAAAATATTATATAGAGCTAGTCCTGGTTTACGACTCTTAACTGGTAAACTCTCCTCAAGGATATTTTTAAAACTATCTTCGATTTTCACTTCAGGTTTTACACCCATTGATAGATTCGAATCATCCGGATTCGAATTATCTAAGCCAATACGTTGATGTAAGTCTTTTAGATCTATTAATTTTTGTACAGCTTCTTGATATAAGGCACGTTTTTCATGAACGTTAATGTCCGAATTTAATATTCTATACACTTCTTTCTCGTAATTGTTTATCTGTTCAACTTTAGGAGGATCGTATAAACTTTGAGGGAGAGCTTGCTGGTATGACGCAATTTCGTTCTGAAGATGGGGGGTCCGGGATGGTAATTGTTGATGAATTGATAGAGTGTGGTTCGGTGATGGCTCGGTATTTTGCTCTGTGGGTGTATTATTATACTTCATTCTCTCATACTCGTTATAAGGCAGCACAACCACCTTCTTCATTTCTCGGATATCCACTTGGATATCAAAGGAGCTATGACTGAGAAGAGCAACGGTAGGAATACACCACCACCTTTCTGCAGTAACTTCTTTTTAGTTCTAAGATTTTCCACGTTATGGGCAAGTTTTTTAATGATGTTTCTATTTCGTCGTAACTTCACCCTCTGAGGTCTGTTTAAAGGAACATTTCCTTTTATAAGGTTTAAACAGACTTCACATACACACTAGATAAATTTCTCATCCTCTCTGATTAGTTTACGTTTTTCCGCTGTTTTCAGTTTTTTAAATTTTTTTATTAGAGGGAGATACTTAACAACTAGAGTACTCATTATTCAGGAATGTATACCGT
The DNA here is from genome assembly GCA_015478945.1 of Trachelipus rathkii. Taxonomy (NCBI): domain Eukaryota; kingdom Metazoa; phylum Arthropoda; class Malacostraca; order Isopoda; family Trachelipodidae; genus Trachelipus; species Trachelipus rathkii. Next base: position 67,948 of record JABUQX010115335.1, on the reverse strand, counting down.
TTCTATTTCGTGCGGGAGAATGTTGGTGCGGAGCAAAACTCTGTGTGTGTTTTTAGGATGAAGTTCACACAATAAGTAACCGTGCGGCGTAGATGTAACTTCTTTATATACTTTCAGAAACTCTTTCCTCCTCATTGGGAACATCTGAGTTCCTAACACGTTGATCTGACTCATATCTCTTCTTTGACCGAACAGGATCAGATATTGAGTGTTTAAAGATACATCTCTCATGTATTTATTCTGATGAAAAATGTTCTGTGTAATGAAAAATACAGAGATATTTAAATGATGTGAATATACTGTAAACGTTTCAGCTATCTCCTCATTCAACTTATGCATTAAATCATCTAATACAATAATTTTATGCCCTTGTATGTTGTCTAGTGATTTGGTATCGTATATTCCTTCATGGAACTGAATTACATCTTTAAATTCATTAAATTTTTTC
>JABUQX010115335.1:60000-65000 GCA_015478945.1 Trachelipus rathkii | reverse complement strand
GTCGATCATTTTCCCTGTCGACCATTTGGTACAAGCTTCGATAAATTGTTTCTTATCAGCTATTCCATTTCAATCTTTTTCTCTTGCTGCAACCGTGCCCTCATTCAACCTGTGTCTAGAAAGAGGGGATCCTTCTCAACTCTTTCTAAATATGATCCTATCTCTCTGACCTCTCTCTGACCTCCGCTCTTTCCAAAACTTTCGAATTTACCCTTAACAGAAAGATTCGGAAATAAAAGCTTTAATTCTTATAATCTTATCTCTGGTTTTCAAGTATGGCTTTCGTAGGAATGTTTATTTGGTATCTTCTTTCTTTTCTCTCTGACTGGAGGTCTTCTTCTCTTTAGAATTCAGTGGATCTTTTGATATGGTGCAAAGCCTATCGAGAGCTTCGATAGAATCTGGCACCGTCTGGCACCAAACTTTGACTTTTAAACTTTTCTCTTTTTAAACTTTCTCTCTGATTATTCCCGATCGTTCTATAACACCAGCGTTGAACTGCCACATTTCATCCATTATGTTTATTAATAGTGGTGTTTCTTAAGGCGGCTCCACACATGCGGAGTTTGTCGAACCCTTTGCCAAACACCCCATTTGTGTATGGGTCATTTTTGGCAAGCTTTGCTCATTTACTTGGTTTGCCAAATACACAAATCTTTTCCACAAGCGATGGAAAAGATTTGTGCATTTGGCAAGCTGAAAAAGCTCCTGCGGCTCCCATACAATAAGGGTGTTCCAGCAGAACAGCTCCACATGTGTGCTGCTGAAGCTAATTCTTTCCACCCACAATTTATCTTCTACTTTTCATCAATGACCTTCTCTCTTTCACTTTATCACCTATCTTCTCTTATTTTGACGATTCTACCCTACATTACTCTTTTCACTTTGAAAGACATCAGACTCAACTTCATATAATCTCTGCTAGGAGGTCAGCCTTTGAGGAACTGACCTTTATAAAATTTTTAATTGAGTCAGAGAAAACATGTTTTTTTTTCAGTGCCATAATAAGACTATATCTACATCTATTAACTCGGCATAATCTCCACACAACTATAGCATCGTCATTGAAAACACACAATTCAAGTTTTTCCCTTTCTTCTTTCCCTTTTCCACTTCCTATTTCCTTTTTCTTCTTATCCTTTTTCCTTATTCCCCTTTTCATATTCTTGGTATTTCTTTTTTTTTTTTTCTTGTGAACTTTCCTGGCAGGACCCATTATTTCTCTCTAAGCAAGTTGAAATTAAATGTTTTTGAGGCGTCTCCAGGAAATTTCTTCACAGCGCTGCAGTTCCGCGTGCTTTTGTGTTCAGAAGGCGTGGTTTATTCTTGTATGAATTGCCGCGTGTAAATCTGTGCCGGTAGTTTTCACATTCATACAGCTCTTTTGAAAGGATTGAATCGAAGATTCTTGCCGTCGAGCGCTACTGCTTCACTCTTTTATTACAACCATTACCAAAGACATTGTTTTACCGATCTTTCTGATCGCATACCTCCTCCCATGATGCGAGCCTCATGAGTCGCATACCTCATGGGTCGCATACCTCATGCTATCGCATACCTCCTCACATGAGGCGAGACTCATGCGTCGCATACCTTATGTGATCGCATACTTCCTCCCATGAGGCGAGCCTCATGCGTCGCATACCTCATGGGTAGCATACCTCATGTGATCGCATACCACCTCGCATGAGGAGAGCCTTGAGTCGCATACCTCATGGGTCGCATACCTCATGTGATCGCATACCTCCTCCCGTGAGGCGAGCCTCATGAGTCGTATATCTCATGAGTCCCATACCTCATGCGATCGCATACCTCCTCCCATGAGGAAAGCCTCATGCGATCGCATACCTCCTCCCATGAGGAGAGTCTCATGAGTCGCATACCTCATGCGATCGCATACCTCCTCCCATAAGGCGAGCGTCATGCGTCGCATACCTCATGGGTCGCATACCTCATGCGATCGCATACTCCTCCCATGAGGCGAGCCTCATGCGTCGCATACCTCATGGGTCGCATAACTCATGTGATCGCATACCTCTTCCCATGAGGCGAGGCTCATGAGTCACATACCTCATGAGTCGCATACCTCATGCGATCGAATACTCCTCCCATGAGGCGAGTCTCATGCGTCGCATACCCCATGGGTCGCATACCTCATGCGATCGCATACCTCCTCCCATGAGGCGAACCTCATGCGTCTCGTAAATCTACAGTTTCATTCTTTCTCTGTCCACCCCTCTGACTTTAGACTTAACCGTTATGCTCATTTTCACATGTTTGGAACAATCTTCCTTCTTCTATTCTCCCTACATCCTATGGCTTAAACACGTTCAAACGCCTCGCATCGATTCATGTCAGCCCTTGACTAACCGGATTTGGACAAGACTTCCCAACTCTAGTGGATTTCGTGTGGGTCTTTGGTCTGTCCCGCCATAGGATAATATATATATATATATATATATATATATATATATATATATATATATATATATATATATATATATATATATATATATATACTATATATATATATATATATATATATATATATATATATATATATATATATATATATATATATATATATATATATATTTAATATGTAAAATAAATATTTTATAAAATAAAAAAATATAAAATAAATATTTTCAATAAATGCATTTTTAAAAACGTTAATAATTTTTCAATTAAGCAAACTATTTTATTCTATATTTCTATTTAGTTCATTTAATATTATTTTAATTCTTTTTATTTGAAAATTATTTAAAATAATATTTTTGCAAAAAATAAATCCAAATATTAAATAATACAAAATAAATAAACGGAAAAAAAGTTTTATAGTTTTTATTTTGTTCTATAAATTAAATTATTAAAGTTGGATAACGAGTCGAATGTTTTATATAATAAAATATAGAATATAGAATAAAAATAGAATATAGCGACTTAACATGTTATCTATCCATTGGTTGTCCTTTTTTAAGTTATCATGGCAATAATAAATAATAAAATAAGTGGATTATAATAAATAATTAGTCACATTTTATTTTTTTATTTTTTATTTATTTAGATCGTTATCGTTTTTGTCATTTGTGCTTACGCTTGATAAGAAATGCTCACCCAGTTTTAGCACAATTCGGTGCAAAACGAACGCGATGTCTCATAAAAGTTACTTTTGTTTACAAACATTTTGAATCAACTGTTGTGATGGATCACGTGGTTTTGGAATAAACAAATAAAAAATAACAAATGGTTTATATTACAAATAATTTATCATTTATCGACTATTGTGATGGAGTTTATCGATTTGGAAGGAATTAAGTTTAAAGCTAATTTTATTGAATGAAACATTCATCAAATCAAACGGACCTACCACGCCGCCATCTTGTTTGTTTATATTTTTCGTAGAACGTACTTCAATCACAGGAAATAGCAGCCTTACAGAATTAAAAATTCCTTACGTTAGGTGAGCATTTTTCAATATTTGAGCTAAGTTTGAAAAAAACGAACGCAAACTCAAGCATTTATTTACGTTTAAGATTAAATGCAAAAACGAAAACGAAAACGACTTTATTCTTTTTGAATTTTAAATTTGGGTTTATAATGTTACATTCCTTCAAAATGTATTTTTAAAGTTTTCTTTTAAATTTTACAAGTTACTCCCATTTATTCAATAAAATCACATTATACTGTTCTATTTTTTCTATCAGAAAATTAAATAAATATTGCCTTATAAAAATTTTCCCACCAGTGCTATTCAAATTTACCCCAATTTCTATTTTATTTCCCCTTCCTCCTTTATTGTATTTTATACACTTTCCTTGTATTTATTCAAGCCATTAAAAGGTATCTTAAAGTAATCCGTTATTAATGCAGTGTTTCAGTATTTTTGAGAAATATTTTATGAAGTTGTAAATCCTTTAAAAAGCTCTAAAAGTTTAAATTAAAACATCAAAACTACTGTGAAAAAAAATAAAAAATATTCATATATATATAATAATAACATATATATATATATATATATATATATATATATATATATACCTAAATATATATATATATATATATCTTCTATATATATATATATATATATATAATATATATATATATATAAATATATATACGCATATCTATATATATATATATACAATAATACTAACCAATATATATATGTATATGTATATTTATATATACTTCTTTATATGTATATATATATATATGTATATGTAATATATATGTAGCAGCAATTTTTTTTTCTTTATATATAATATATATATAGCCAATAATAATATGCATATATATATATATATATAATAATAATATAATAATATATATATAAATATATACTTCTATATATATAATAACTTATATAATAACAAATTGTAATAATATATATAAATATATATATATATATATATATATATATATATAACTTATAACTGTTTATATATATATATAATAATAATAATAACAATAATAAGCAGCATAATATGTAGTATGTATAATAGCCAACTGTCGATGACCGGGGGTTAGGGATAAGATGATATAAATCGGCATTAAATTTATTAATAATAAATATTTAAGTTTAAGAATGATTGTTATAAATACATAATTATTATTTTGTAATCGACCTTATTTATTCAAGCCTGTGTGAACAGTACCTATCATTTAGATTGAAAGATTTAGCTTAAATTCTCTATGAGTAGTAGCTCCCTTATGCAGCCTTATTCAAGTTTATTGAAATGACTTCAAACTTGAAATATATTGCAATGATACTATATATGTCACAATCTACAATTTCAATTTTTATATATATATATATATATATATATATATATATATATATATATATATATATATATATATATATATATATATATAACTGCTCTACTCTTTATATTAAATATATATATATATATATATATATATATATATATATATCTCATACCGGTTCGTGGCAAAGTGCAAATTCTCAATCAAATTTCCTTTTGCATTCATGGATG
>JABUQX010115335.1:40000-55000 GCA_015478945.1 Trachelipus rathkii | reverse complement strand
AAAATATTTTGCAAGTAGAAACCTCTCTGATATTAATGATACAAATCCAATTTAATTACCTACCTTTCATGATATTGTTCAATTACTTTTAAAGATAACTAAATATACTACAATAGAACAGGAACAAAAAAGAAAAAGAAAAAACTTTTGTGAATCAGCCCCGAAAATCAAGAAGGAAAAAATTAACTGACATGACGAATTGTCTCTTGGCATCAAACAGTGACGATGAGCATGAGACAGCTGACGAACATAAAGTTGATAAACTAATCGATTTGCATTCAAGTGAAAAATAGGGAATCACAAAGTGATGTTAACCCTCTCGAGTTGTTGAAGATATGTGAGGAAATATATTCCAAATGAATTTAACTTCCTTGGTATTATCTTGCTAGTTCACACAATAGTGTACCGAACGAAAATTTGTTTAGTGCCTCAAATATGCAATTTGATGAAAAGTCCATTAGACTTTAATGTTCTTGAAAGAAAAGCTCCATTTTTAAAAAAAACTTGTTTTAACCTGTATTCATAAATAAGTTGAAATTGGAAACGATTGGTAGGTAAGATGCATGATAATTAACCTGTTCAAACATGACAAAACCCAATATATATATATATATATATATATATATATATAAATAGATAAAATATATATATATCATATATATATATATATATATATATATATATATATATATATATACTACTCTCTCTTATATATATATATATATATATATATCAGTGGCGATTCCTGCCTCATGTTTGGACTCATGCAATGCTGGAAACTAAAAAGCTAAAGAAAATGCTTATCCTCTAAAATTATATATATATATATATATATATATATACCATAACTTAAAGAAAAAATTTAAATTCTTCTAACAATATAACATATATATATATATATATATATATATATATATATATATATATATATATATATATATATATATATATATATGCCAAATAAAGAAAATACCCGCATGATATCTCTAAAACTAAGATAGGTACAAAGAAAACTAATAACATATATGGAATCCGCGTATGAAATTTGTATGGAAAATGAATGTTTTTTTTATTTATTTTTTTAAATATCTAACTTCAAAACTAATATAGGTACAAGAAAACTAGTAACATATATGGAATCAGAGTATGAAATTTGTAGAAAAAAGGATTTTTATATGCTAATATATTGGGAATCAGCGTATGATTTTTATATTTTTTTTTTTTTTAGGGACTCAGGCCGACGGTGGGACAGAGGGGACGAAGTCCCCCTCGTCGTGCGTCCCCGGGAGCTGAGAGACCCCGAAAAACTCTTCACATCTTGCAGTTTACCCTAAGGGCTTTCTTTTAGCTAAAAAAATCCTCTTTTCATACAAATTTCATACGCTTAATCCACTTATATGTTATTAGTTTTCTTGTACTTATCGCAGTTTGGGAGATATTAAAAAAAAAAATCATTTTTTTCCCATACAAATTTCTTATGCTGATTCCAGCATATGTTATTGGTTTTTCAACTATTTACCTATCTTATTTTAAATAAATGCGGGCATATTTCTATAACCTTCCACCCTTAGCAGCAACATATGTATATATATAACGCTTATAATATATATGTATGTATATATATAAGCTGCTGCTCAACAACCAGCAGCAGCTTAACCATAATATATATATATATATATATATATATATATATATATATATATATATATAATAATAATAATAATAATAATAATAATAATAATAATAATAATAATAATAATAATAATAATAATAATAATAATAATAATAATAATAATAAAACCCCAAAGCTGAAAACAAAACATAAAGGCGCTATGATGAAAAAAAAAGCAACTAAATTTAAACCTTATTCACTTTTGTTTTAAGATCTAAATTACATATTAATTTTTCTCCCTTTAATAGAAGCTGGGTTTTAAAGGCATAATGATGAAAAAAAAGTAAGTAAATTAGCCCGTATTTAGTCGTGCGGTAAGGCCTATTTTTGAGTAACATTTGTTTTCTCTTATATTGAATGCAATTGATCTCTGTCATTGTATTGCATATTCGACCATATTTACTAATAGAATAAGGGCTATTTTTCTTTTAGAAGCGGATTTTTTTTCGTGTTCTGCATGCAGTCATCATATAAAATTTAATATTATATTATTTTCATCAGACCAAAGTATACCTGTAATTTTTTTATAACATAGGTACGCATTCATTGCATGCTTTGCATTCATGGAGAAAACGCCACAGATATATATATATATATATATATATATATATATATATATATATATATATATATATATATATATATATATATATATATATATATATATATATATATATATATATATATATATATATACTGCTCTTCTTTCTTCATATATATATATATATTTGCTATAATATTGATATTGTTGTTGTGTGTATAAGGGATGTGAAAGTATTTGTGTGTGTGTTTATAGTATGCTTGCATTGTCTCACATTCTATGAAATCAGAAAAGAGAAAACAAACAGCTTTGAATTGGATCAAGACAATTGTTGCGGTTTAATTTGTTGTGAAAATAATTGCTACTATAAATAACACCACCGAATTAGCTATCCTACTAAAATGTCTTTATAACGTGTCTGAATTTTAACCTCCAGATTTTCGACAAATAACCTTATAATATATATATATATATATATATATATATATATATATACTATATAATAATATATAAATATATATATATATATATAACCAATAGAGGCATCTTGCTTTAAATAAATATCCTTCTCTTCTTCTATTTATTTACTGTCTAGAGGTATATATATATATATATATATATATACTCTACGGTAACATATACTATATATATATATATATATAACTCTCTTTGCTCATCTTACTGCTGCTATATGTATATATAATCTTTTCTGTAGAAAAGAGCTCGGCCGTGATTGGTGTTTACCACTGTGTCAGTAAATGATTAGGTGATAAAAAGTTATAAAAAAGTGATATTAAGAATGTGTAGGTGATAAAAAAGTGATATATATATATATAATATATATATATATATATATATATATATATATATATATATATATATATATATATATGCTCTGCTCATGTCTCCTATATAAAAATATATATAGTGCTCACTCTCATATTCTGCTATATATATATGTGTGTGTGTGGGGTGTATGTGTGCATATGTGTGTGTGTGTTTGTGTGTGTGATGTACCGAGTCCAGAACTCGAACTCCGACTCGAAGTATCCAAATTTAACAAAGTCCATGGTCGAGTTTAGCAATAAGTGACAAATGTACCTGGAACCTTTTGACAACTTTTATTTCTTCCAATATTTTGCTAATTATGTACTCCCATACTTTACTTGTATAAATTTAAGGCGCAGAGGACTGAAGAGGGTAAATAACATGAGCAACTAACTTGACAGGTGTAACAATCTTATTCTATTGAACATACAGGTGTATGTTATGAAAGGGCATCAAATAAATAAACTTTTTTAGAGAGAGAATCAAATGTAAAATATTCAGAATAGTTTTGAGGAAGAATATTTTCTAAATTAAAATCTAAGAATAATTAAAACAAATTTACTGTAGTATATTTTCTTTGATTACCAAAAATAGAGAGAGAGAGAGTGAGAGAGAGAGAGAGAGAGAGAGAGAGAGAGAGAGAGAGAGAGAGAGAGAGAGAGAGAGAGAGAGAGAGAGAGAGAGAGAGAGAGAGTCTTGTTGAAAAATTGCATCAAAGGACAATGAAGTCTGAATCTAGTCAATTCACTTTGTTCTCGTCTGCTATATATATATATATATATATATATATATATATATATATATATATATATATATATATATATATATATATATATATATATATATATATATATATCCTATATATATATTTACAAATATATATATGTAAAATATATTTTGTATAATAAGTTATATATATATATAGATATAAATTTTTATATAGATGAAAATCTTTATATATAATAATAATATAAATAACAACATATATATATATATATATATATATATCTCTCTGTATATATATATATATATATATATATATCATAGACTAATTTTGGAGGAGCACCAGTTTTTTTCGCACCGCATCGCATCAGAATAAGCTCACCACTCACTGGACCGCACCGCGCTCCGTACCGTAACTATATTTTTTTAAAATCTCACCGCACCGGGACACGAATTGTATGGCACACATCACCAAAATGAGCGCACAACGCACAGCACCGCACCTGGTGAGTCAGCCATCAATACTATAGAAGGTTAGATAAATTTTAAGCCAGGGACTGAGGCTTATCAACTGACTAAAGAAATCTGCACGGATACGAATTATCTTGACACAAGTTTTAACAGTAATTGAAAACTGAAAATGCTTTAAAACAGCTACATGAAAACTTGTACATTTCAAAATGTTCCATCGAACATTTATTTTTCTATTTGAAAAATTAACCATTTAGCTGGATCATAATTCCTTTGACAGTTATTTCTCAAAATTTTTATAAAAAATTTTCCTTCTTTGAAAGATATTTGAAAAGTTTCCTTTAAATTTCATGAAAATAGGGAGAGTCATATATAACTGATAAGGACCTAGCTTTATTAACAATTATTAATTCCTTTATCTGTAAAAAAAATTCTATGATCATTTTTGAAGCAAGAAAAAAAAAAACATTAAAAGTAAGCATAAAATTTATAAAACTTTGATATCACAAGATTAAATTTCAATTTAAAAGCTTGAGGGAAAAAAATTTAAAAATTAAATTTATTCTCTAATAATAAATTCAGCTTTTATAACAAGTCGTAAATTAAAAGATAGTAAAGAGAATATTTCGCTTTGCTTTCCATTACATAAAGTTTGTAACATATTGGTGTTAGCGAAGTATAAAATTCATACCATCATCAATTTTAAATGGGATTTCAACACTCACTGAGCGCTAAGTATTGTAATTATATGCATAAATATGCAAATTTTAGCATTCTCATACTCACGAACACAGACATTATATATATATATATATATATATATATATATATATATATATATATATATATATATATATATACGTATATATATATATATATATATCATATATATATATATATAGATATATCAATGGTGGCTCGTGGCCTGGAACCTGAGGAAGCAGAAGATTTTTGCTTTTTGATAATGAAAATCACACCATTATCACTTTTTTCTTGCTCTTTGCTCTTATTCGTAAATTATGAAATAGCGAAACGAAGCAAAATCTCCCCTTGCTGCCAGCTGAAAGTTTGATAAAATGAAATGATATATATATATATATATATATATATATATATATATATATATATATATATATATATATATATATATATATATATATATATATATATATATATGTGTGTGTGTGTGTGTGTGTGTGTGTGTTAATAAAGTGAATTTTAAATTAGCAATGTTCGTTCAACGTTGTTCAGCCTATCTTCAATCTACTTTGAATGTGAATTTTAAATGTGGCAACATTATTTTGTCTCCATTTGGGCAGCATCTCATTCTAATAATACTCGTTCTCTCTCATTTTTAGGCAAATAGAAAGATTTTTTTAAACCTGCCCTTGCTTGTCAGTGAAAACATTTTTCAAACTTGAGTGTGCTTCAAAGCAAGTTGGAGCAATATTTTCCTTTTTAATTTAATTTAAACACTATTAAACTATGCGCATATGTTATCGAAGAAAGAGGAACATGAGATACCCTCATTCTAATCTCTAACCCTCACGTAGAGCTCTGTAATTACATAGGAGGCACTGCCTCCCTTTCCTCTGCCAAAAAGTAACCCCTGATATATATATATATATATATATATATATATATATATATAATAATAACTAGCAATTATTTCCAACAATATGTAAATCTTATATAATATAATATGTTATAAAAGCTTCCCTATATATATTGATTTTTTTTACATTATATTCTTATATATATATGTAATAATATATATAAACAATTTCCTAAGACAAACATCTGTTAGAATGTAAAGAAAACTTCATAGATTTGTAATACTAACCAACTTATTTTTATAAGTATATGTAGCAATAACTTAACCTTGGTAAAATTAATGCTAATATATGTGCTTGTATATATATATATATATATGTGCATCGCTCAATAATAATAATAAGTATATTTACTACATTCAAAGATAATGGGTATATAGACGCACAGATGTACTTATAAAGATTTATTTATAAACCTAATAAATATATATATATATATATATATATATATATATATAACCTCTGATCTTTCTCGAATTTCTAATTGGGGCATTGAGAACATGATTGTTTTCAATGCCTCAAAAACTCATTTCTTTTATTTTACTGCTCGACTTAATCTTTCACGCAATTATGAATGAGTCAAAGGAGATTTTACTCTCCATCAGCGGGATTCGAACATTGGACTCCGCGTCGCTGAGTAACAATGACCGGGAGCTTAATATTCTTGGGAGTTTCTCTCTCTCTCTCTCTCTCTCTCTCTCTCTCTCTCTCTCTCTATCTATCTATCTATCTATCTATCTCTCCTCTCTCTCTCTCTCTCTCTCTCTCTCTCTCTCTCTCTCTCTCTCTCTCTCTCTCTCTCGTGATCTTAATTGGAAGGATACTATTACTTCTTTTTGCAAACAAGTTTCTAGGAGGTTGGATTTAGTCTATTTATTTATTTTTGACTGAATATTCATTTTCAAATTATTCATATTCAAATTTTCTTTGACATTTAAAAATATGTATAAGCCAGGAACCACCCATGGAATTGATCATTCAACCCAGTGTGGCCGCATCTCCGTGGGCCGTGGTGGGTCCTACACGAATTCCAAATATATATATATATGTATCTATATATATATTTATATATATATCTTTATATATATATATATATATATATATATATATATATATATATATATATATATATATATATATATATATATATATATATATATATATATATATATATATATGCTATATATATATATATTTCAGATTTGAAGGATGCTGAGGCATGAGATGGCGAACTCTCGAATGAGCAGGAATCGGAGTCGGTGTCTAATAGCGAATACGTGATGCAGGTGTGACGGGCGACTTAACTCGCCCATAAATTATATCGAAGGACCTCCGTCGGAGCTCAACGAGTGACAAAAGAATTTCATCGCAAAAATAAATATGTACTAAATGGTCCAGTACGGAATTGGGCGCGTGAATTGACGGACCTTGACAATAAACAAAGACAGAAGACGTAAGATGGGGGTCATTATGTATGTATATGTATATGTATACATATATATGTATATGTATATAATAATAACCAGCAGCATATGTAATAGCTATGCTAATATGCTCTATAATAACAATAATAGCCAATAATAACCTTATTGTAGTATGTATATATATAATATGAAATAATAATAATAACATATATGGCATATGTAATATCAACAACTCAACAACTCATAATATGCAACAACAGCAACCCATGTAGCCAGCCATGCCAATAACATGCTAGCCAGCAGCCTCCAGCCCAATATCCAATATATGAAGCCAGCAACAGCAATAGCAACTGTAACTATATATATATATATATATATATATATATATATATATATATAATATATATATATATACCGAACCCACACCCTCGCTGTTGGTAAAGCAGCCGTGTTACTACCTGACCGCCATGAGCTAGGGATGATTATATATACATATAAAAGTGCGTTTTCACCTAGCACTAATATCGTGCATATATATATAACTAATAATATATATATATATATATATATATAACCTAACATAACATACTATATGCTATATATATAACATATATATATATATATATATATATATATATATATACTTTAAGCCAGTGTGTTAAGTGATAAAACCGATATGATTCTATGCTGCCTATTGACTGGCTACAGTGTAGCTACTCTTGTGTATGTACCGATTTGTATCGAACTATCTTGGACTGTTTTTTTTTTTGTCAGCTTATTTAAAAGTTTTATTAAAATTTTCTTATGACTGTGTATAATGTCACGAAATACAGTGACGTGTTTATTGCAGGAAGGTGTTCTTTGTTATGAACCTGTATAAGGAAATTTTTGTATTATTTGTATAAATATAAATAAACTAAATATATATATATATATATATATATATATATATATAATATATATATATCCGTATGTATATATATATAATATATATATATCTTTTATATATATAACTATATATATAACATATATATACAAAATATCTCTTATATATATATATATATATATATACAACCAATGTAGTATAATATAATAATATAATAATAATAATAATATATATGTATATATATATATATATATATAATAATAACAACAATAATGTATATAATAATAATCATGCAGGTAATGACGTAGCCAGATACGTAGCCAGCCAGCGTAACCAGCCTTAGCCAGCAGCCAGCAGCAGCAGCCATATAACATGTAATAATAATAATAACAATAATAATAACACTAAACCAAACATACCGTATATATATATATATAATATATATATCATAACATATATATATATATATACCAGCTATTTGTATTTATATGTATGTGTATGTATATGTATGTAATATGGAAGTAATAGTATATAACTATATATATATGTAAATAATAATAATAGCATATATATATATATATCTTCTAATATGTAATAATATATGTATGTATGTATGTAATATAATATATGAAATAGTAATAACGTGCGCCTGCTAGTAACCAGCAACCATATCCATATGCTATATGCCTGCAGTAACCAGCAACATGTAATAACAGCAACCATAATATATATATATTTATATGTATATATATGTATACATTAATAATTATAATAATAACAATATTATATAATATATATATATCTTAATATAATAGCATATAACACTATATATGCTGTATATGCTATATATATAATATGTAAAAAATAATAATATATATATCTATATATATATATATATATATATGCTATATATATATATATAACTATAATATATATAATAATAATATATATCTTTTATATATATATATATATATATTTATATTAAACCACTGCTTTTAATGATGCTTTTTAGCTTTGTTGATAATATTTTACATTTATTTCTTTTTTGCCTACATGTAAATTATGTAAGGGAGGAATATAAAGGCTGATAAATATATATTTAAGCTCTACCTACGTAGTTAATTTTAATAGGTTTCATGATCTTATAAAGTCCATGTGTTATTTTAGTTTCAATTAAATTTTATGTATCTGAAAAAATTAAATTATTAAATTGCTAAAAGTAGCTAAAAAAAAGAACAGCAAATATTTAGAAAATATTCTGCTCATTTAAAATACCATAATAAAATTGGGATATAGCCATTTTTAGCTATTTATAATTATTTTTAGCTATTTTTAGTTTGGAATGAAAAAGTATAAATATAATAAAGTGCCTTATAGGCTTCTAAGCTAAAATCGCGAATATTTAGTATTAGTTCTTTTAAATTTAACATTTAAATGCTTAAAAAAGTACTATTACTAACCTTAACAGAATATCAAATTCTATTTTAGAAAATTCCTCTTACTTTATTTTATTTTTAATAAAAAAATTTAATATTGAATTTTAAAATAAAATTTATCTTAAGGATAAATAAAAAGCAGATAGAAAACAGTCATTTATAATAATAATAATAATAATAATAATAATAATAATACTACTACTACTAATAATAATAATAATAATAATAGTAATAATAATAATAATAATATAATAATAATAATAATAATAATAATAATAATAATAATAATAATAATAATAATAATAATAATAATAATAATAATAATAATAATAATAATAATATTAATAATAATAATAATAATTATAATAAAACATCATTAAATAACGTCATTGTACGTTAACTTTTCTAACTTTTAAAATTGTTAATTTTATTTATTTTTGTTATTAGTTTATAAGATATTTATTTTATTTATATTGTTAAAATCTAAAACATAAAATTATTCCTTTAAAATGGTCGACTATGCATAGACTTATACACTTAGGAATGTTTTACTTTATTCTTTATTTTATAGGTTTTTATTTTAATCTAGGATAATATTAAAGAAAATTTCTTCTGTAGAAAGAAATACTTTCAGGAGACTTAAAAAAGCAACAAATTCATACAATAATAATAATAATAATAATAATAATAATAATAATAATAATAATAATAATAATAATAATAATAATAATAATAATAATAATAATAATAATAATAATAATAATAATAATAATAATAATAATAATAATAATAATAATAACAATATAAATAATAAAAATAGTAATATAAATTTAATAATAATAATAAACATTAAAATAATAATAATAATAATAATAATAATAATAATAATAATAATAATAATAATAATAATAATAATAATAATAATAATAATAATAATATAAATAATAATAAAAATATTAATAATAAATTTAATAATAATAATAAACATTAAAATAATAATAATAATAATAATAATAATAATAATAATAATAATAATAATAATAATAATAATAATAATAATAATAATAAATAATAATAATAATAATAATAATAATAATAATAATAATAATAATAATAATAATAATAATTAAATTTGTATTGAATTTTTTTACTAAATCGAAGAGAATTCTTTTATATACAATAAGTTTTTTTTGGTAATTAAATTTAATTATGCCTGGTTACATTGATATTTATTCTTAAACCTGCTTTCAATTTCTAATTTTGATATTATTATGTAATTTGAGTTTTCAGTAGAATGTTAACTGAATTCATATTACAAAAAAAAAATAATAATAATAAATAAATAAAACTTCTGAAAAAAAATTCAAACAATGAACTAGGAAATTGTTTCATAGCAACAACATGCCATAACAAAAATCCACATTTCTGGAATGTATTTTAAGTCAGTCTTATAAACTTTGAGAGATATTAGAAGAAACTCGAATAAAATTTCATCCCGTCCTTCATTCATTTTAGTTAACACAGCTAGTGTACTTTGAAGTTGTTTTTTTTTGTAATATATTCAACATATAACGTTTTACTTTTTAAGATAGTGTTCCAGCCAATGAATGCTATTGTAATGTAGTAACCAATATATATATATATATATATATATATAGCAATAATATATATATATATATATATATATATATATATATATATATATCTATATATATATATATATATATACTGCTATATATATTATACTCATTATCGTCTCCACATAACTGCAGGGTGATGTCAGTTGCAGATCGGGAATGCTGTTCGCTTATTTGCTATGTTCCAGGTTGTTCAGTTAATTGCAACCCTTAAAGGAACGTCCCATGTAGCCTTCTTCTTCAACTGATCCTATCTTGCTTCAATCTATTTCCATCATCCATACCAATTCCCTTTCCAGTTAACAGGTTCTCTACTCCATCAACCTACCTCCATTTGGGTTTGCCCCCTTCTCTATTGCCTACCAATTCGGATTTAAAAGCCTTTATTATTATTATTTCTACTATTATCATTCATTCTAAGCACGTGACCATATCATAGTACCCATTGATTTGCTCTTTCCCTCAGACATTTCTCCTATCGGCTCATATCTCTTATCTTTACATTTCTAATTCTATCTACTCTCTTTATTCCACAAATATCTCGTAAACCTCTCATTTCTAAAACCTCAACTCTTTTTTTCATTTCAAAATTTCATGTCACCTCTCCAACCAATTAGAACAATTGGAAAGAATGGACACTCAAACAAATTCATTTTTACCTTCCTTGTTAGATTTTCATTTTTCTATAATTCTCTAAGGCTGCTTAATACTCTTTCACCCTCAGCAACCCTATGGACAATCTCTTCTTTCATGCCTCAGAAAGCTCCGTTCCTAAGTATCTAAAAACTGTTGTCTCTGCTAGGTTTTCCCCATTCACCTTTATGATATCCAACTCAGATTGAGAATCGTCTCCATTTTGGTTTTGCACTAATTTTCATCACTTTACTTCTTGAATTAATTTTTAATCCTTTTCCTTGGCACACTCGTTCAAACTCAAGCACCAAACCACGCAGTTTTTCCTTGTATTGGTAATCAACGCACAGAGAATATATATATATATATATATATATATATATATATATATAACAACAACAACTAACCTTAACCTTATATATAATAACCTTATATATATATATATATATATATATATATATATATACTTATATATTTGATGTTAGTCCTGATTTCTACTTTCTTAAGAATCTTTCTTAGTTAGTTACCCTTTATCAAATTATTCACGACGGGATGTTGTATATTACTCAATCATTGGTTCCATTCTCAGGGTGGACAACAGTCGTCAAAGGATAATCAAACTTCAATCCTTCCATAAACTTTCTCCATTGATACTTCATTTCACGTTCGGGTGTCACCGTCTTGCAACGCGTGTCAGTGACTCACAAAAATCACCTTTGAAATTAGGTAGAAGCCCCAGGATTACTTCCGCTTTTCTTTTTAATCGCGGATTTTTTCGTAAATTTAATTTTCTTTCTATTCTTACGGAATATTCAAAGCCTTCTTTGAGTCAACAAATCCCTAAAGTTAACCTTCTTCCGAGACGTGGGAATTCCATCCATCTTCCTCCTCACATATTATTGCTCAATTCAGTTTTCATTTAACAATTTACTTGATTTTCCCACAATATATATATATATATATATATATATATATATATATATATATATATTATATATAATAATATATATATATATATATATATGTATATATATATATATATATAATGT
This sequence comes from Trachelipus rathkii, assembly GCA_015478945.1. Taxonomy (NCBI): domain Eukaryota; kingdom Metazoa; phylum Arthropoda; class Malacostraca; order Isopoda; family Trachelipodidae; genus Trachelipus; species Trachelipus rathkii. The sequence goes on along the minus strand of JABUQX010115335.1, from coordinate 42,087 downwards.
ATTTATATATATATATATATATATATATATTATATCAACTATAATAACTTATATGCTTAATATATATATATATAACATAATATAATATATATATATAGCTAACCAACAACAGCAACATATATATATATATAATATAACATAAATATAATATAAATATATATATATATATGTATATATATAATAATAACAATATATATATATATATATATATATATAACTAACTCAGCTAATAATAATATTAACAATAACAACAATAACAACCTTAATTTAAATATATCAGGTTTCGAAGTTTTATGAGAAGTTAATTAATTTGCATTTTCAAAAGAGGATCATCAAAAGACCGTGAAAACATTTTAATATACGAGTATATATATATATATATATATATATATATATATATATATATATATATATATATATATATATATATATATATATATATATATATATGTAAATATATAATTTTCTTTTTATATCTACGTCTGACAGATACAAAAATCTCATTGTAATCTTTAACTTTAATAACCAATAATAATAATAATATATATATATGTAATATATATATATATATATAATATATATATTCAAATACAGATATCAAAAGACCTATAATATTATATATATATATATATATATACTATATACTTATGAGAAGTTTTAATGCATTTATACTGTAAATTAGTGTAAATGAAAGTTTATTATTAAACGTCTTAAAAGTTAAAAAAGACGACGCACAAATTTTACAAGTTTTAGATCTAAACTTCCTTTGGCATTTTCTTTAAAGCAATTTAATCATTTAATAATTTTTTTTTTTATGGGAGAAAAATTAAAGGTTTTATAATATAAAATAATATTTATTAATATTCTCTACTGAGTTTAGAAAGATATATTTAAAATGGAAAAAAAATTATATTACATGACCCAAATCTACGGAACCTGAAACTCGTATTTCAAAATAAATAAAATTGTGGTAAAAATTGAAATATAATAATTATATCATATATATATATATATATATATATATATATATATATATATATATATATATATATATATATATATATATATATATATATATATCCTAGGTAAATAAAGCTTTAGTTGAATAACAGTAAAAATAAAATGTTCTGGAATTGTTAATTGTAAAAATTAGGAAAATCAAAATGTTTCCTGTTGATAATCCCTTATCTATAAATAATAACAAATTTATTTAAAAGGTAATTTTTACTTTTTTATGTATTTTAAAAAGTTAATAGAAGTAATATATATATATATATATATATATATATATATATATATATATATATATATATACCTATATATATATATATATATATATGTATATAATATATATATATATCTCTAATATATATATATATAACTATCAAATGCTCTATATAGTAATATGTAAATATATATATATATGTAATATATGTATGTAATAATATATATATAACATAACAGCACAACTCATATATATGTATATATGTAATAATATATAATATATATATAACTATAATATATATATATAATAATAATAATACATAATAATATAATAATATATATATATATCGGTGGCGTAATACGGAATGTTTTCATGTAATTGGGCAAGATATATATGTATAAATAATAATAATAATAATAATAATATGCCTATAAATATTACTAAACATATAACCTTACCACACCTTCACTTTATATATATATATGCTATATATATATATATATTATATATATATATATATACTATAACGCATGCTGCTCATACCTCACCTATATATTCTTGTTTACCAAGAAAAATTACACAGTCTATTAGCCTTCTCATAATCTGGCGATTTTCGTCAACTTCTTCGTTATGCTTTTTAATAAGCGTTTTATGAGATTCACTTAAAGCTTTAAAGCCTGATCAATATTGTATTTCTAAAGTTTGTTTTTAGCAAATAATCAACACTAACTTCCATTTAAATCTAATATTAATAACTCAAAAATAATTAAATAATTAATAATTAAAATTGCAAGTGAAACATGGTTTCCAAAGAAAAAAAAAAAACTATTTATGGCAACATCGGAGAGTACGACGAGCGAGA
>JABUQX010115335.1:0-10000 GCA_015478945.1 Trachelipus rathkii | reverse complement strand
CCTCTTCAATATCGAAACTATCAGCCGAAATCCTCTATAACTTTTGCGACTTTCGGAAAAAATTTCTTTCTACACCGACAGATGAAAGATGTTTATGTCCTCTCATCACATAGATGAGGTGGGAAGGAGGACAAATTAAAACATTTATCACTGTAATTCTTCATACGATCTGGTGATAATCATCTGATATTTATTAAGATAACTACAATTTCATTCAACAGATCGTCCTAACCATTCTTATAAATTCAACTATACATGTCAGAATTGTCTTTTTTTATGCAGTTTCCACACCAAGGCTCCTAAGTTTTTTCCTTGTCTAACGAAACGGATATAGTGAACTTTTTCCTATCATCTTCTCGGTAATTCTGAACACAATCTTGTAGCTCTTATTATAACACTTCATTTCCAGCAGCTCCGGCCTGCCTAGCGGAACTTTGCTGGCTTTAATCTGGCCTCATTGGGATGCCATGTGCCGTCCGGCCGCTCCTTTGCAACTATCGCCTGTGCGAACTAATCTCCTCGTTGTTCGGAGAACGCGCCTCTGCTTCCTGCTGAAAAAGTAGGGGCCCGTGATCACTGGATGGATGAACAGTCTCATTCCATCTTCCAACTAAATCATTATCTCCCCACTCCACGCATGGTTCGCATGGCCTTGTTCTCGTGCCATCCAGGAGCTTGACATTGCGTATAGAGCTTGGAAGAACTCTCGTTCTCCTATTACTCTAACTAATTTTCGCTCTGCCCGAAACTCGATGTAGGGAGATTTATCTTGCACTTAGGCCAAAGAGTTCTATACGCTAAAGGAAAGTGTGAGGACCTCAGCCACTCTTGCGTTCTCCTTCTGATAAAAATTTCTGCGCCTCTTGCCAAAAACATCTCAAATGAATGTGCCTCTAAAATCGTGCTCTCGCCGCTTCTTATCCGCTCTCACGGTTCTGTGTGCTAACCCTCCTTCTGAAAAGGCTAATCTCTTTAATCTTATACATTATTTCATCTAATTTACCCTGGAACGATTCTCGCCTCCCGTGTGCCTGCTCCATCCCCTCTCTCAGGTGCTTGTCCCTATGTCTCTAAACCGTCATTTACTCGATGGATCGCGTTACATGATGATTTACTGAGATCTGATGAACGTCCGTGCAAGGCCAGTGCGCCAGATGCATTCCTCCTTCGTGTTTTGAAGCGGAGTGTGCTTCTGAGCTGGGGCCTGTCCTCGTTTCAACTCTACTCCTATGCCTTAACACTAATATTCCTCAATTCTGGAAGCGCGCTTTTAGTCCCTATTCAGCTATCCCAAAAAAAAAGTAGCGCTCGTGTGATCTATCTAACTAATCGACCTATTGCCTTAACTTGTATTCTAGTTATAAAGTATTTTGAAAACTCTCCTTCATCTGACTCTCATTTGCCATTCGTATCACACTGAATTAGAATCTCTTTACCTTCGTTTCAGATTCTGATCAGTAGGCTATTCTCGCGTAACACGGTTGAGAAGTATCAATCTGAGTGGTGATATCCGTTTCCTATCTAACTGATCTATTGGTCTGTGTGTGCCCTTTAAGGATCATGCCGGGTTGAAGATCTTGTGTGGTAGAGCACATTCGACAATAATCTTAAAAGCTTTGTTGACAGTGTATGATCAATAGAGCGGTCTACTCACGCTCTAAGTACCTTATCCTTTGATTTCCTCCTTCGCTTTGAGCTGCTCTTGCTCTAAGTTTTCTTTCAGATTGTCATTCCATTTGTCAGTCTACATAGTTCATGGAAACGAGTGTTCCTCTCTTTTTTCATATAAGATTACTTCGTGGTAGTGGGGTGTGTTATATATCCAAATTATACAATTCCATACTTGCATCAAACTCGATCTCTTAACTCTGCTCCACTTCCTTATAACTCTTGTTCACTCTTATGCCGATGAGTGCTCAACTCTCCATTCCACGTACTTCATTTTAATTAGTGGACTCCCTACGTATAGTTAATCAGAGCGCTTGCCTCTCCGTCTACAAGCTTTCTCGCATTCTCAATTTGTTCTTAATTTGGTCTCCGGAGATTTATTCTCAGTGACGTGTGGGCTTTTAAGGTATGTAAAGTATATGTTTTTAATAAAATTTCGTACAATTGTAGTTAAATGTAACCGAAATCTTGTGAAGTTCAACTCTTTGAAACTCAACTTATCATATCTCCCCTCATCTAAAAATATGACCTCACCAAACCTTTCCTATCCCTTTTGTGATAGCTTCTAATGTCTTACCCGTAAAACAACAATATACATTCTAGACTAAACCATAATAGTGAATTGTTCATGTGGAGACCTCACATCATCAATCGGTGTTATAAAATTATATTTGAAATGGCCTCAAGAAAAAGCTATGGTGGACATCTGTTCAGATTGCGTAAAATTTTTTTCTTCTGCCCTCAGAACTCCAGTATATAATAGAAGGTCTTTATCGGCCCCTGCATGGAATTACTGTCCCACATTTTGAGGGTGGATCGGTTCCACTCCGCTCACTATATTGTGAGATAGTAGTTTTGAAAGCTACGGCTAGAGGCTATAAAATGTCCCATTACTCTTCTGAATTCTGTTGACCTTCTTCTCTGTCGTCGTGACGTAGGTGTGCACCCTATTCTCTTTTCTATAGTGTTAATTACAACTGGTGCTTGTGCTCGCGAGAATTGACTTCTGTCGCATTCTCCAACCACTGCGTCGCCCTCTACACCACAGCATGGGGCCTTGTTTCTCATGAAATTGTGTGGATATTGGCGAGACTCAAGGATCACTCGTTTTGGTAACCTCCCTTCCTTTCCAGCCACATCTGTTTTTGCTGAACTCCTTCGTCTTCTTTTATTTTCCCCGCAATATTTAATCTTCCTCTATTTAAGTTCCCGCTGTCTTGCGCCCACCATGAGGGTGCAACTTGCGTTAGGCAGAGGCGTCAGGGTGCGGTTTTACTGTTCCATTTTATTTTAATTTTTACTTTTCTTTATGTAATTTTTATTTATTTATTTTTAATTTATTATTTTTTTTTTGCCCCTCCTTTTGAAAAGGGCATTGCCCGTGAGTTGGTGGTATCTGCCTAAAAAAAAAAAAAAAAAAAAAAAAAAATATTATATATATATATATATATTATTATATATAAATTATATATATATATATATTATATATATATATATATATATATAATATATATATATATTATAGTGTATAGGTATATATATATAATATATGTGTGTGTGTGTGTGTGTGTTTTGTGTGTGGTGAGGTGTGGGTGGGTGTCTGTTAGTTATAAAAAGATGAATTATTGTAGTAAGAAGGCAAGACAGATTAACGAAAAATTTGTATGCTTATTATATTTTATCTAATAAACACATGGTAAATTATGTGATGAATATTAAGTCTCAAAACCTAATCAGGAGTAATTGAGTTATAGAGATCAAATATATGCATATTAAAATGTTACTCATTCTAAAATAAAAGTTGGGAAACACTTAATTAATAATAATAATAGTTGAATAGAAAAGTAATAATAATAATAATAATAATAATAATAATAATAATAATAATAATAATAATAATAATAATAATAATAATAATAATAATAATAATAATAATAATAATAATAATAATGCATTAAATAAAAGCAAATTCAATAATAGAGCAATAAAAATAGTCATAAAACTTTCAAAATATAATTGAAAATTTATTTTTCAAAACTAAATTTTGGCAACGAAGTATTTTTTTTATTTATTTATTTATTTATTTTTTATTTTCAGTTAATCATGTTTCTAACAACCCTGTGGTGTAAATCATATTTTCTTAGTTTTTATTTCTGGCATGATATGTTATATACCTAGAGTGGATCCACGCTATAATATATATATATGATATATATATAGTATATATTATATATATATTATATATATATAGTAGTATATATATATAGTATATATAGTTCTATATAGGTATATATATATATTATATTAACGTACTAAGTGTGTATAAATATATTTAATATATATGCTATGCCTATATAGCTATTATATATGACTATACTAGCTAGGATATATATATATATTTATTTATATATAAGTATATATTATATATATTTATATGTCTAGCACGCTCTAATATATAGTATATAATATGATACTAATGTAGCTATATATAAATACTCTAGTATAGTATGGTATATATATTTACGCGGGATATAAATGATAATTAATATTTTAGTATACCTGAGCTACTATAGTACTATATATATATATAAAAGTTATAGCTATATTTATTGAATTAGAGCAAATGAAAATTGAAAAATATTGCTCAAAATTATTTTATTTTCATATTATATTTGATGTATATGATTTTAATTCCATATAAATCATTTGGCAGTGAAATCTCTTCATTGAATTTTAATTTATTTCGTAGCGAAATAATTTATAGTGGACACTATTTTCACCACTACATCAACAATAAGTCCAAAAAATTCTGAAAAATTTTAACCCACTTTAAGGTTTACCTCTCTCTCTCTCTCTCTCTCTCTCTCTCTCTCTCTTCTCTCTCAATATTTTGGCTTTATTTCTCTCTCTCGTTCTCTCTCTCTCTTTCTTCATCCATCTCTCTCTCTCTCTCATATATATATATATTCTTTTCTTTTTTGTTTCCTTTCCCTTTTTTTCCCTCTCTCTCCCTCTATTTCTTCTTTATTTCTTCTTCTTTCTTTCTCTTTAACTTCCTTTCTTTCTTGTCTTTCTTCTTTCTTTCTTCTCTCTTTCTTTCTTTCTTCTTTATTTATTATTTCTTTTTTTCTCTCTCTCTTTTTTCATTTTCTCTATCTATCTGTCTTGTCTGTCTGACTTTCTGGCTGTCTGTCTCTCTGCATGTGTATGTCTGATTTCTTTTCTTTATTTGTCATGTATCTTTTCTTTCTTTTTTTCTTTCTTTCTTTCTTTCTTTCTTTCTTTCTTTCTCTCTCTCTCTCTCTCTCTCTCTCTCTCTCTCTCTCTCTCCTCTCTCTTCTTTCTTCTTTCTTCTTTCTTTCTTCTTCTTTCTGGCTTATTATAAAGTCGCCCCTTTTGTTTAACAAAAGATTTATTAACCATTTTAAAAAATTAAATGAACTGGATATCCTTCAGCTTATAGTCAAACTAGTCTTATCACCATTACACAAAAAAATTCCGAAAAAATAGTTGACTTATTTAACTTATTCAAAGCCTATTTTTGACCATGTTCCCGTAATGTGGCTTTAAATAAGTTTTATCTTATTATATTACATTTTTCAAATAAACTTTTGCACAAACCAGATGTTAAAAAAATGATCCATGGGAAGTTTTTTTATAATTTTGCTTCCAATATTTTCAATTTAAATGTTTGATTTTTTTAGTGCTTAATTTTAATTAAAGTTTATTATTATTATTATTATTATTATTATTATTATTATTATTATTATTTATTATTATTATTTATTATTATTGATTATTTTATCATTATGTTATCATTTATTACTATTATTTCATTCTTGTCATTATCATTATCTTATCATTATCTTATCATTATCATTATCATTATTATTATGTATTATTATTTATTATTATTATTATTATTATATATTATTATTTATATTATTATTATTATTATGTTTATTCCTTAAATAATAATAAAGCCTAAATGAAAATAATATAATATAATAAATATAATAATATATTGATTAATAAATAATTATATAATGTAATAATAAATTATTGTAAAACAAGCAAGATTATTATCTATTATTATTGATGTGTTATTATTATTATTATTATAGAAAGAAAAATGCAGCATTTGGCGTCTATTTCGAGCGTCTTTGCGTCTATATCCGTTGCACATTTATTTTATGTAAAAGTTAACTCGATTTTAGACATTTTAATCTCAAACCTTTTGTCGAAATTACTACAAAATATAGCAATGTATAGATGAGTCTATATATTCTAGAACTCTTTTCGATAAAAATATGTCTACCTAACACCAATTCTCAACAATGTTCAATTAAGTTTTCATAAATAAAAAAAAAAATCATAGTAGTGTAGGCACTTTTTGTGTATTGTGCTTTTTGTTTCTGCTTCTTCTTTTTTATAAAGCGGAAACTTTTTAATTATTATTAACTAATTACACTGGTCAACAAAATTTCAAAAAAATTTTGTCCCACAAACCGAAATAGGTGAATTTTATACCATTTTTTTTTTCACTGATTTCAAATATGTTTTTTTTTCACCCATAGTTTTTCTAGGAAGGCATATTTAAATTTTAAATTAACTTATTAAATAAGTTTCCAAATTGCGCTAATTTTACATTAAAACTCACTTTTAAAATGTAGAGGCATATGATTTTTAGGGATATGATATGATGTTTTGAGATATGATATTTACCTTTTCGTGACCAACAGTAATCAGCCAACATAGGGAGTTCTCACCTTTCCCTAGTACCGGATTTCAAAGCTCAGTATGTTCGGGTGAAGCCTCTCGCCGTGGTCGCCACTGACTGCCCCAAGATTTTCAGGGAAGAAGTCCAAGTGAGAGTCGAGGAAGTGGATTTTTAGGCTCATATTGCATCCCAAGGTCTTGTATGATGTCAGTAGCTCTTTCACAATGTCAGAATAGTTCTCTGCTCTGTAGTTCCCCAAAAAAGTCTCTACAAACTTTCTTAAATGACAGCCATGCAGTTTTTTCAACATCATTGAGCTCTTCCCCAAACTGTTGGTCGTTCATCAGCTCCCTAATATGTGGCCCAATAAAAATACCTTCCTTGATTTTAGCGTCACTTATTCTTGGAAATTTAGTTCTTAAATATGTGAATCCATTGCCAGTTCTATCCATACCTTTGTCGAAATTTTTCATTAATCTTAGCTTAAAATGCAAGGGAGGCAGATTAATTTTATGAGAATCAACAAGGGGAGGATTAATGACATTTTTCTCTCCTGGAGTCAGAGATCGTTGTGGCCACACTTTCTTCTGATAATGATTTAAGTGAAAAAAATTGGTCCTCTCTACGCACAAAGAATAGAGAAAACATACTTTGGTAGGTGTACCCCGCTCTTCAAGTAAAAGCGGCGACGATCTTTAGATCACCAATATATTGCACTTATGATCCTCATACTTAATTTTTTGCAACAGAAGCTTCATACTCTCATATGTTCTTTCATGTAAGTGCATGTGCAAAGCGAACAAAAGGAAACACATTACCATTGTGAAAGTAAAATTGCTTTCAAACTACCTTTTGAAGCTTCAATAAACAAGTGCCTGCTCATGCGCTTGTTATATGTGTGGCCAAAATTCCTCATATAACAGAATATTCCATCTTATCAATATACCTATGCCCGTTCCCCAAGTGAGGAGAATTCTCAAAAACCACAATGTCCTGGAGTATTATTTGAAAGTTCTGCGACTGAAAAAACCTCCAATAAAGAAAAACCAAGAATATTCCCTTCCGTGTGTCTTCACCCCAAATTCCTTTGTTGTTGAACCAAGTGTTATTATTGTATGTTATTATCATCCAATCAATCAAATCAATCATCATCGTTGATCATCAGTCATCCAACTCCATATACATTCATCGATCATTTCATCATCATCCCGTCATTTATTGGCAACATTATATTATTATTATTGTTATTATTATTATTATTATTATTATTTATTATTGATTATTATTATTTACTTCATTATCTCTTTATTATTATTATTGATCTAACTATATAATATTGTTATTAAGTATGATATTCGACTCTATTACTTACTTATTTTTGGATTCCAATTCATTTCAATTATTGGCAATTCTCACTATTGTGACTTAACTTAATTTATAGATTGACTTAACTTTCTTATGTATTTTATTATGGTGTCATCATTACATTAATTTCTTTTGAGTCTCACTTCAATTACTATAGTGATTCATTACATTAATTTATGAATTATTAATATTATCTATTCATGAGATTTGAAGCCTTTCCCGAATCCCCTCAAAACATAAGTATCCACTTGAACATCTTAGTACACATGATTTTTAAAAGGGATTATTCGTAGAGTAGAGAAGTTGCAAATGCCTATTCCTGAATTCTTTAATCCTACACATATAATTTCCGTGTCCCAGTCAGGCATTCATAGGAACGAGATCTAGGTATAATTTAACAATTGATGGAGAAACCCAAAATAAATTTTTTTTAGTCCTATGGTCATATAGATTTTTATTAAATTGTCTAGAACCTCGTCACTGCTGATCGCTAGAAGTTGTACCGAAATTATAGATTAATAGTTCTTAGAAAGCCAGAATTGTTCTAATTCTATTCCATAGAATTTCATTAATAAAAAGTGAATCCATGAAGGGGTTGATACATTTAGGCGAAAATTGGACAAAAAGGCTTGGAATCTAATTAAATTAGAAGTGAAATAAATAAATTTCTAAATATTATTATTATATTAATTATCTTATTTGATATAATCTATTCTATTATTATTCATTAATTTAATTATTATCTATTATTAAATTATTATTATATTATTAATTATTATTATTATTATTAATTATTATCTGGTCATATCTACTTATTATCTCTGCTCATCAATTTTATACCAGTCCAAAATTGTATATCCCACTGTTTCTATTTTAATAATATTTTAATTAAGCTGTGTATCGAGAGAAAACCAGAAATTGATGTTCTTATTTGTATTAAAGCATACATAGATAATAATGATTTTATAGTTTTATTTTTTGCATTATTAACATAGGTGAAGAAACCTTTTGATACCTATTCAAAAGTTATACTTATATATTTGTAAATAGTACCCCTATCAAATATATATAATAAATAGTAGTTGCAGCATACTAAATAAGCGTATTGAGTGTATACTATAGTATAGCTATAATTATATAAAAGTTATATAAGTTGATTATAGGGCATCAATAATATGTATTGATTGCTTATGGTAGTAGTGTCCAACCATTTACATAATATATAATATAGTAATATATTGATATAGTATATAGGTCAATCTAATAATATAGCTGTATATATTAATATAGTCATATATATTCTATAAATATATAATATTATAATTATAGATTACTACGTGAGTATATTATAGTATATATATATATATATTAATATATATAAGATTACAAAAGTGTTGTCAATCTCTGTATAGTAATAAAATTGTATGTATATATTTATATATATATGAAGTAAATAGTATAGTAAATTACTCCAATATTTATGATCTACTCACTTAGTGGTGATATATAATATATATATATTATAATATATAAAGACCATACTATATAAATAAGTAGGTATATATTTAGTAATATACTACTATTTCGAATATAATATATAATAAAAATATATAATAAATATAATAATTAAGGTCTGTAACTCTGTAAATATATAAAATATTTAGGGTATAGATGTGCCTACTACAAAAATATATTAAGTAGGTGTTATATATAATTGTACGTATACAAATAAAATTTACCCTATAGGTGTAATAGTACCTTAAAGGCTATTATATTAGGTATCTCTAGTATTTATGTGTTTATTAGTTACGTGTTATAGTATAATATATATATAATATAATTAATATAAGTATGTATATAATTTTAGTAAGTATGCAATCATAAGTATATCTATAGTATATATAATTAGTGAGTTCTATTAGTAATATAGTTAGTCATAGTGAAATATATGATTTATATATTTATTTAAATAAGTGTTAATATATAAGGTATAGTATATATATTATTATATATATATACTATATTTTATAAATAGTGTATAATATAATATAATATATTATATATATATTTATATATGTGTTTTTTTTGTATTAGTGTGTATATATATATATATATATAATATATTATATGTGTTGTTTAGTGATTGTGTGAGTAGTATATATATATATGGTGTTGTGTATATATATATGTATATATTAATATATATAATGTGTGTGTTGTATAGTAGTGGATATAAGTGAATAATGG